>CAJUYG010000098.1:303644-326613 GCA_910591675.1 Galerucella calmariensis | reverse complement strand
CGTTTCATTTATTGTATACTTTTTTCATTCAATAAAATATATAGCTTTATTTTCCCACTTCAGGAATTATATGGTCCACTTTTTGACATTTCATTTAATTTTACTCGACTATTTGATTGTTATTATTGTATTAATCCGATGTCGAGTAACTTTAAATGAAATATCAAAAATTGGACCATAAGTGTAATTTTGCAATAAAAGTAAAACTACAGTGATTTTGAATATTATGCCGCCAAAAACTGTAAAATTACAGGAATCTTCTTTTTCGGCTGTTAGCGAAGCTCACAACCATCTGATTTGTGTTAAAGGTACTGACGGGACTCTCAAGGTGGCGCCACCCGTACAAATAGAGGGCGCCACGGGTCAGTTTCCTATCTATAAGTATTTTTTTATCTATGGGTGAGCCTACGTTTACTTATACAGAGTGAACCAAAAGGAACTGTAGAAACTCCTTCGTATTGAGACTTATTTAAGGAATCAATGAATCGGCCCATAAGAAATTCCAGTTTGATGTTTTAATCCGAGGCTCCTCATTACTCATCCTGTATATTCCGAAAAAGGTATGATAAAATCGAAAGTTAACATAATTTTTCAAAATATTTCGTAAAAATCATCCTTCTCATGACAAAACTGTATTCAAGCCACTGTAAAAGAAGTTTTTCTAACTACCACATGCTGCAAAATATCACGATTCTACCAACTTGATTTAAGGTGCTTACTAAATAAGTAATTTCCAAGCTAGGAAATGCCTAAATCCGATACTAACCCAAATAGGATTCCTCAAACCTACAAAATCCCTAGGTAGGAACTAAACTTATTATCATTTTTGCGTTTGATAGGTATCACTGTTAACCTTCCGATTTTATTGTTGGCTTGCACCATTTTGATGCACTTGTGTAATTACTACGGATAATTATATTAATAGCTCTTATTAATACACTTGATAAAAATTTCACAATTTGTTTTGAGATGACAAATTGTTAAATAGTTATTTTCCTAACAAGTGCGGAAAGTGATACTTTCCCGCACGCGACTGCAGTTGACCCGAACGACGCGAAGCGGAGTTCGGGCAAGCGGTCAAGGGCGGGAAAGACACTTTACACATGAGTTAGGAACATTATTTTTTCTACGACCGTATATACTAAAAAGTATACCAATCAATTTTTCAAAAGTTATCATATTTCAACATACATATACAAAACTTCAACCAAAAACTATCATTATTTTTATAAATATTAATATTAGAAACACAATTTGTTGCATTCTGTAAATTACTTAAAATTGCCGGTCCAGTGGAGTTATTTGGTGTTAACTGGTGAGTAGATGACGTTGATGAGGATGGCATCGGTTGAAGGTCACATAAAGATGACGATGAAGGTGACGGCAACGGTTTTAAGTCATTTGTAGATGAAAGAATTTTTTCTGATATATTTTTCTTATATAAAAAAGGGGTGGTTTGGTAGTTGATTTATGACACCACTTTGAAGAATGTACAGAGCTATATCAAAAAATCTTCATTATTTTATATTTTCCAAAAAAATTAAAAATGCAACAAAAAGCTAGAAAAGATGTAGATTTTATTTGATGGACTATTTATTCACCTAGTGTAACAATAGTTATAACTTCCGAAGTAAAAAACTATCTAATAAGGTCAAAATTTGCATAATTTTACTTTCCCGCACTAGTGCGGGAAAGTGACACTTTCAAAGTCAAAATGCGTGCGGGAAAGTGGGTTAAAACGCACGGTCGTAGAAAAAGACTGTTTTGCTTATCAATCCGTTA
Source organism: Galerucella calmariensis (assembly GCA_910591675.1). NCBI lineage: Eukaryota > Metazoa > Arthropoda > Insecta > Coleoptera > Chrysomelidae > Galerucella > Galerucella calmariensis. Next base: position 324,831 of record CAJUYG010000098.1, on the reverse strand, counting down.
CAATTTCATATACATAAAATTAACAATTTCCTGATTAAAGTAGTCAAAAAATATATTTTTCTATGTAAAATGTGGAAGAATCTGTCTTCGTCAGAAATATAATGTATATTACTACAGGGCCATTTCACTCTGGAGGGAATATCGCACTTGACTAATACCTCGTCCAAAACTCTCCGACTGGTAATGTAATACACTTTTATTGGAAATATTTCAAAATTTTTGTAAATTTTTCGTTCCCATCGTATATAATAACGTTTTTGGTGCTGTTATAGGAACAAAATACCGGTTTTATAAATTCTATTAAAAATAGGTATTAGAATTAATTTTATAGATAATTTGAGGTTATTTGCTGCTGATATTATATTCCAAAAAAAAACTCATGTCTTTCAAGTTACGTAATACTCATAAACGTTTATGAAAATATACAAGATTAAAAAAATATTACCTGCTATAATATTCAAAGTAGATTCTGACATCAGCGGAACGATATTTATAGTGGATTTGGCACTTTCCTTTTTTAACGAACATACAAGTTTTTCGCTTTCTTTGTTAAATACTTTGGTAAATTGTTGCAAAATACTAAAATGGAAAGCAGGTGTTAGAATCTTCCTCCGCTGTTGCCATTGTGCACCTAAAAGTTGATATTCATTCATAATAATGTAGGTTTTATATTTATTTTTTAACTATCTAGCCATTTTGTGTATAAAATTCAATTTATTTTTTTAATGATCCCTTTGATCATAGGAAAAATGTTATTCTTAACACGTGCGGAAAGTATATAACTCTATTAAGGAAGATAATTATACCTGTACTAGTTAATAGTCCTTTACCCAACCACGGTTCTACAAGTTCGTAATTGATACCTTTATGAATATGCTTCGTTCCAGATGTGAGTGTCTAAAAAAGCACGTTTTATATTACGTAGATAATAATAATTGAGAGGAATAATTGAAATTATGTTTCTTCTCACTATCACAAATAAAGGAGACGAAGAAAGGGAAAAAGAGAAAAGGTTAACAAAAGACAGTAAAGCAGCAGGAATGGTATCAAATTTTACCGACAGGTGGATAGGACGTGGTGGACCAATTTCGTGGCCTTCTCGATTTCCAGATCTCACACCGATGGATTTCTTGTTTTACTTGTTTTTGACCATTATCATAAAATATCTACGATTTTCCATTAACTAATGCCCTAAGTTTACTACATCGTTTGAAAGTTCATTAATTGTACTAACAAATTGTAAAAAGACTTATAGGGTGATTCATTTAAAAATTTTGAGATATTGCTTGATTTGCGTTTTGTTTCACCCTGTATTAAAGAAGCCACAGATGAAAAAAGTAATTAATACTGAGCACAGCCAATGATGTGTGTATGACATTTGAACACAAAGACCTGTTGATTTATTTTAATTTACTGTTCTGCAGAGTGTTAAAGAGGAGGTCTTTTTTGCTAATAATTGGCCATATCTTTGTAAAACACCCTTATAATATATTAGAGTGCTATATTTTTGTAACGCTCTCGGTGAGATCTTTTTGATTCTTAAACATAATATAGTACGTTCCATTTAAAAAAATGTAAGTTTGTGCTGCTACGTGGTTTTGGAACACCCTGTAGAATCGAAAGTATTTTCAAAATGTGCTCTCAGTAACTGTATTTGCTCACACAAAACTATAAAGTTCTATCTATCACCACAACGATGTAATCCTCCGATGTCAGAAGATTGCCCCACCCTGTATAAGCACCCAAGTATAACCCATATAATTGAAACACAGAGAGCGAGATGGTTGGGACATATAGGTAGAATGACGAAAGATAGATGGGTGAAACGAGTGCTAAAAGGTAGAGAAGGTGGTAAAAAGAGAAGAGGAAGACCAAGGAAAAAATGGTTAGAAGAGATTAGGAGAAACCTGAGAACAGTGGGAATTAGGGACTGGGAAAACGAGGGCCAGATAGGCTTGTAGTGCTGTGATATATGTTTCTTCTGCTCTATGGACCGAGTGACACTCGCCAACAATGCGGTGGATGGAAAAATATGTCGATGTGTTTTTTTATGATGGTTCGTACCAATATTTTGAGTGAAGGTTATGAAGGAAAATAATGATTGTACTTAATGTCAAATCTGTGTCCGGATCGGCAAATGAATTGTCACTAATTTATAGTCATCATTAACACATGAGAAAAAGTAAAATAGTCAACTGGGAATATATAGAAGAGTAAAAATAGATGAAACATCGATTATAAGTTTTTGCAAAAAATGGCTAACACAAACTTTATCCCTATAAAAAATAGTGTGCTAAGATTAATAGCACGTCCACCAATAGAACAGCAGAACGATTTAGCTGAATCTGGGGATATTGGGGTGGGGATATTGGTGAAGGTGGGGATATTGTATTCACGGGTCTTTAATTAAATTTGAATATTGTAAAGTGTTAATAAGTTCATTTTTATAAATGTAGAGTTTGAGGTGTGTTTAGCAACAGTATATTGTCGATATCTATAAAACCATCAATTTTATCGAGTTGACATGGGTAGTGCAGATCTCTTTATAACGCCAGCAAGTGTGCATTTAAAAACGATTAAATTTCATTTCGCTTAATGATTATTATCAATGAAAATACAATTAATCATTTCTAGGTTTAGAGGCTGATAATTCGTTAACGAATGAAGTAAGTCACAAATTATATATGAAGTACTGTCATCATTTTTAGCTCCTCTACCATTTCCCAAGTATTTGGTACGAACCCCAGAAACACTCCGAGTATTGGTGACCACCTACTTGAATATAATACAAATTTAAGTTAATAAAAACGTTTTCCCAATTACACTTTGCGTTGACCATTTGATTTGGAGAATCTATAGAAGAGATGTCAAATGACACATTTTTTTATTTTTTCCAACAAGTATCTTGAAATTTCCATTAATTCCATCGAAAAAAGTGCATTTTGTTATTGAAAATGCAGAATTTACGTGAATAAATGAAAAATGTACGTATATCATTACCTCGAACTCGTCTGGACCAGATATGACAACTACAGGAACTCCAATTGCAACAAATGAATAAACTGTTCCATATTCACGAGCCCATCGTCGAAATTGTTGAAACAACTCCACTGAAAATTCGTTAGTGTTTTTTTATTGAAATCAATCCATTCACATTATTTGTATTTTGCTGATAGATGCTAGGTTACCCTTCCCTTTGAACTAAATTTTCAACTGTACAGGGTGGTTCCTCTCTTAGTAATTGTACATAGAAGTACAGTAAAATCTCCACATCAAAATATTGCGATTGCGCTTCAATAAAATGTTGATATTAAGAGAGATACATGGTGTTAAACATGAAATTTCAATTTTTGTTTTTAATAATAATCTTAACGTCTTTCAACGTATATGCACAAAAATTTGAGGTTGGGAGTTTTTTGATATATGAGGAATCATAATTTTGTACCTATTTTGATGTATTTTGTTCACATAGGCCTCGTATAAATGGCATAAATGTACGCCCAAACTTCTGTTTAAATTAGAACAACTGTAACAAAATATTGAAGCTGCATTATTTTAACAACAAAAATGTCTCCAACAAACACAACCCTAGTTTTAGAACATAATTTAATTATTTGAATTGTAGTTAATCACTAAAAGATGATTATCTCTAAGACCGATAAGATTTGGGAATACCAATACCTGTATTTTTTTTTGTTAGAATGATGTGGCTTTGGAATGTTTTTGCAAAAGTTGCGCTAATTTAAATAACAAAAAAGTTTAACGTACATTTATGCCGCATTCGTGGCCTATACGCCGCCTTCTACAAAATACATCGAAATAAGTACAACATTATTATTTCTTATCTCCAAAAACCCCCAACGTCAAAATGCGTTGAAGGTATTATTGTGAACATTCAATTTTGAAATTATTTCATGCTCAACACCCTGTATCTCTATTAATATTAACATTTTATTAAAGCTAGTCAGTTTAAGTGGCAATTTTTGAAGAGAAGATTGTATTATACTTCCAAGTACAATTACCTAACGACCACCTTGTACAGGGTTATTTATTATAAATTACCCACCCCTTTTCATCGTCTTATACAAAAGCTGTTTGGTTACAGCTTACTTTTCTTAATATTCTGTCACAAGTAGCTTGCAAATTTAAGGGGATACAAAAAATAATAGCTCTTTTTCAAATGTACATTTTCACATTTTTGGAATGAACTTTTTTTTATGATTTCAAAAAATGTTACCCCTACCTTGTACCGTTTTATGACATGTTTAGTAATTACTGTAAATATGAAAAAGATAATTTATCAAAGTAAGCTGTGAAAATGACAACTTATATGTTTGATAATTATCATTTTTCAGATAAAGTTTGAAGGTTTACAAAGAGGTGAAAGATTTTATTATTAATAATAATATACAAGTGCTTAAAGCAAGGATTCAACTTGAAAACTCAAAAACGGTACAAGGTAGGGGTAACATATCATATATTTTTAAAATTAGAAAAAAAGACCATTCCAAAAATGTGAAAAGACACAGGGTGTCCCAGTTAAAAAAGAACTATTATTTTTTGTATCCTCTTAAATTTGCACGCTACTGAACTTTTGAAAGAATATTGAGAAAATTCAGCTGTATATGAGACTTTTTTTAAAGTATAAATAACGATGATAGGGGCTGGGTAATTTATAATGAATAACCCTGTACAACCCCAACATTTTTGTTCAGTAAATATTAAGAATGATGACTAATCATGTGCATGAGATTTCCCACTCCCAATTTATGTGCCGATCTTAATCACATTTTTATCTTACAGTGTGAAGTAGTAAAATCTAACAATTTAGTTCAGTCACTTTGTAAACGAAACTTCTTCCTGTCTTTGATTTCATTTTACTGTCAAATTTCATACAGATCTTAAAATTAGTATTTACCGAAAGTATGACAAAATTGAATGGCTAATTGACCTGCTTTCGAGCCGTTTTCTTTTCACATACACCTTATTACTTGAACAGCTACATGTCATCGATTTTTTGCAAACGTTAAGAAAATTGACCTTCATCGTGAATATTTTTGAAAAAAAAAAATAGAATTAGTAAATATTGAAAACTTAATCTGATTATTGTGCAACTTTGCTCGCAGAGATTTGAAATGATTCGAATAATACTATCAAGGTCATCAGGTATTCAAATTAAATGAAGTTTTTTATCGATTTAGGATATGACACAATGATCATAGTAACATAGTAACATAAATAATCGTACTATGTATCTGGTATATGATTATTGATGTAATCTTTCCTAATGTACAATTATTATTATACATTGGACCCGAACCAAAAACCACCTTTTAACATCGCATGTATTGACTGTAATGGGCTAACAATACGAAACGCAAATTCAAAAAATAATATTTTTTTCTGAAATATTTTTTTTAATTTCTTATCGGGACAGTATTGTAATTGATTGCATCTAATTTTAAGTCTGATTAAAAAAATATTTTTTTAATTTACTCATTCAACTGATTTGGACAATAATTGCATCTGATTTTAGTCTATTCTTGATAATTTTTTCAATTTAACATCAGCATTGATTTATTCAAATAAATATGCGTATTTGAAATTAGTAATATTCATTTTATTAAAAAATATTGAATATGAATCGGGGAGCAATGGCAATATTCCTACAATTTAAATTCAAATTAATAAATTTTTTCAAATTCACTTTTACCTGAATTACATCTTAATAAATCCACTATATTCCCTAAAATCGGCAGACCTGGTGGTCCTGGTATTTTGTTCACTTCTTTTATAATCTTATACTTTTGGAAAATTTTTGGAAATACATAAATTGCGTAAAATGTAATTAACACAGTCACTAAAGTCAAAAATATATCCATTATCTTCGATGATAATATTAAAACTAAACATCTCCAACTAGCTTTCTAGTACCCACCAATCGTCGACGTTGCCAAGTTATTGTAATTTTCGCCATATTTTATTTAAAAAAATCAGTTGGAGTATTTTGGTAAATAATCCTACAGAAGGATTATTAGACCGAATTTAAAAATATATTGGCCTGTGGTGTGGTGTGGTAGGACACGAATTCTATGGGAGAAAAATAATAATGTGAAGAAATTCTGCAATAATTTACCAATTTTCAACTCTTGTATCTATCACCCCCTTACTTTCATTATTGCCACGTTTCTAGAATTTTTGGGTTTCTAATGTGTGATTTATTGTTTCTCCAAATTAAAAACAATTCAATAATTAATCAATACTATTCTAAAAAATTATGTATTCATCACATCCCGCTACATGATGTATGTAGTATGTATGGGATGACATTTATTGATGCCTAAAAGATCTATTGTGCCCTCTTACTTCTACTCAGCTTCTGACGAGAGTCTCAGAAATAAGTAGCTCCTTTCCTGGTGGGATTTTAAAATATCTGCAGGCTTCAGCTTAGGTGAATTTTCCTCTTCTATCCAGTAATTTCCAAGGTGCTATGCCCTAAAATTATGAAGTGCTGTGCAGTTGGAAAGTATATGGGTGGAGGTTTCTTCTTCTATGCGAGAAAATCAACATTGTTCTTCCTCCACTATTTTGAGCTTTTTCAGGTGCACATTCAGGCACATTCAAGCGACAATGTCCCGTTAGGATCCCTGTTAAAACTCTTAGCGCAGTTTTACTTTGACTTTTGCATTAATTTGATCTCAACAGGTTGTAGTTACCCAGAAGAGTCTTTGATTGTATAAGCCCTACTAGATCTTTCTAATGGTCATATCTTCTCTTTTTCTCGGCTTTACCTATTTCTTCCAATATTACATTGGGGCTTATTCTGCAAAAGGGTTCAGGCCCGCCCTTACTCTTGGATTAGTCAGAGGCTCACAGCATTTAGGCCACATATGACCCATTGTACATCCTCCCGAGGAGTTGTCCTCCTAGGTCATCGTCCATTCTGTTCTTCCCAGCAAGGTGTACAGATCACTAGGAGACATCTCCTTTATATCGGCAGGTGTAGGCCATGACTCACCGAACACACACTCTCCTATTGACGATAACTCCGGACACTCGCATAAGACAGGCCTGACAGTTTCATCTTCCTGTTCACACATCCTGCATAGGGGTGTGTCCACTAGCCCCGTAGTATGGAGGTGTTTCTTTAGTTGACAGTGGTCACTCAGAAATCCTACTGTTGAACGTAGGTTTTTCCTGGTCATCGTCGAATATTTCTTCAGCGCCAGCTTCCCAGGGTCGCCCAGGGTGATCCTGGCAAGACTGCATCCTTTGGTTCTATCCCATCTCCTATGAATGTTCCTCTTCTATCCAGTAATTTCCAAGGTGATGAGCTAGTATTCTGAAGTGCTGTTCAATTAGGAAGTATGTGGATGGAGTTTTTTTTTCTAATGCCACAAAATCTTCATTTTTTTCTCCACTATTTTGAATTTTAGGTGACAATGTCCCGTTAGGATCCCTGTTAAAACTCTTAGTGCAGTTTTACTTTACCTGTGAATTTATTTAATCTCAACAGGTTGTAGTCACCCAGAACAATCTTTGAATGTGCAAGCCCACAAAAGGATGATTCAGTCTCATTCTTTGCTAGTTCATCTGCTATTCATTTCCTTCTATTCGAGTGTACCCTGGAATCAACTGTAAGGTTGTTCTCGTCCAGTTTATTGAGTTTGCAAAGGCATTCCTGCACCATTTTAGTGCTTTTAATGACTGCTTGCCTTCTTTGCTTTGGTAATATATAACTGGGCACACTTTCTTATGGCGTGGATTTCCGCATGAAGGAAAGCTGGTGTCTTTTCCAAGCTTTCAAAGTGCTTGGTTCCCATCCCTATTCCTTTTAGCCGTTTGTGTACAGTTGAATGGGATTCTTTCCAAGTCTTGTATAGTGGTTATTCCTCCTTAATGCTTAATTCCGTAACGAATTTCTTTCAAACAATTATACTTTTTCATCATACAATTTTGTGGCATGTACCAGGCTTTCTGATTTCTACTCATTCCCTCTCTACTTAATCTAGATCTTGTTCTTTCTGCCACACCTTCCACCTCCATATGTATTGGTGTGATGTTGAGAATCACTGAAAAGCATATACAGGCTAGTCAGTGCTGCCAGAATGAAAATGCAATGATGTACTAAATCATGAAACAAAAAGTACTAAATCCGGAGAAAATGTACTAAAAAGAATAAATATCAAAATGTACCAAAACAGTCTAAAAAGCACCAACACCGAACACAAAAAGTACTAAATAAACTGCGGGAACTTTAAATAATATATAAAACAATAATTAAAATCCTATTAACGACTTGCTCTTAAGATAACCAGCGTGTTTGGCTAGGACGTAATTTTAATTCACTCATTCGCTTTGAACTGTGGCTAAAATAAGAATACAGGTCACGTGTAAAGTCTTCAAGTCGTTTAGGTAGTTTTGATGATGCTGCTGAAGCACATAAAGCCATTGAGTGACAAACACATCCAATCACAAAAATATTTCGATTAATTTTTTGCTTGAGACGTGCTTGTACACCAGTAAGATTTCCTGACATTACAGATGCATTATCTGCTGCAAAAACTATCATGTCAGAAGTCTGCAGATTATGGTTTTTTAATGTTTCAATTATTTTATTAGTAATAGCTTCAGCAGAGCACTGCTCTACTTCCACCATATCCAAAAAACAGACTTTTACGTCATTTGCTGTTAAATCTGAAAATCTAATTACTAGGGCTAAACACTTTTTTGTTGATATGTCTGTGGTTTCATCTGCAATAATCGAAAATTTCTGAGAGCTTCTCATTTGTACTAAAAATTGTACTAAATATAAATTATTTGCTAAAATGTACTAGATATATTAAATGTAACACTAACGTACTAAACATTGGCCGAAATCACTAGATCTAGTACGAAAACACTAGTTCTGGCAGCTCTGACTGGCTAGTCTTTGAATTCTGGAGAGGTTTTCTCTCGTCGTCAATAGGCTAGTTCAACTACTCCACGCAATAGCTCAATCCTCAATCCGCTACATGATTCAATTTAGATATCGCAGAATGATAATTATTTCAACGCTTCATGAGTTTTGGAAAATATTTTTCAAAACTTATAAGCGCTGGAATAATTATTATTTTGCGATATCAATTGGTAATGCGCTTTATTAAATACAATATTACAGTAAACTGTAAAAATGCTTTATGATTTAGTTCAATATACTTTTTTCTCTCTTGTTTTATTTTACGGAAACATTATCGTTAAAAAATTCTTCTCTCCTTCTAGAAGCGACCTTTTCTATCTTTGAGATCCGCTGCAAGTTTTTATTCAAAATTATCTTGTTAACAGTTAAAATACTGGATCTATTCTCCCGCCAGCGACCTCGTAAAACTATCATAAATTATATTGTCTGATTTGTTTGAAACAACCAAAAGTTTTAATGTTGGTTATTTTGTATTTGTACACTCACCATATCCTGAACATCTAATTACACATAATAACTAAAATATGCATATTATATTTTTATGTTAAGTTGAAAAGCTGCCAGCAACTACTTCAGATAATGCAGACAAACTGGAGGTTAACAATGCCCGATGATAGGGATAAACGGGTATGGCTATATTTATTGACAGTACTCGTAATGTTGGTAATTTTAACCGATAGGTACTATTCTTTTGTGTAAAGGTGGTGATTTTGATTGTGAAATATTGTCATATACATGGTGAATCAATAAACATACATTTCATTATTATTATTTTAATGGTTGAAAAATGACTCTGCGATGAGTAGTGAGAAATTTTTGAATCGATCCAAATTCTGGAAACGGCCAATTATCTCGTGAATTTTTATTCCCAATAGTACAAAATTTGGGGTACACCTATTTTAGGATACGGAGATTCCATATTTGATATTTGCAATGTTACCATATTTGCCCTTTATCTCATATTATTAGTAACTTTGGTTTTTCAAATCCATCACCCTGTATGTTCAGTCATTATTGGAATCTCCTATTCAATACGAGTATAACCAAATGTAACACGTATGCTTTAATGTAGCCTGGAAGGTCTAAAATACATGAAACATAAGTCTGGCAACACCTATTTGTAAACTGCATTTTTCAAGTATTCCCAATAAAAATAATCTTTAGAATTGAAATGAGGTGAAGGTGAAGGCCATTTTTACCTCGTCCACCAATTCATTGTCCGGGAAATATCTCATCTAAATAACGCCGAACATTTACACTACAATGAGCTAGAGCTCCAGCTCGATGAAATCATATCAGATTAAAATTGGCTCTAAACAAGTTTCTCAGTGTAGGTTCAATTTCATTCCTGAGTAGAAGTTCATATTTATCTGACGTTAAATTCCCTCGATAAAGAATGACCTAATTAACAAAATCACAGCATTCTACATTTAAATGTCTTCAAATCTACATATTTATTTAAGACCATCTATTCTGAATAAAATCGTAAGTGTTACATATGGTTGAGCTCGTATGGAATAGGAGATCCCAATAATGACTGAATATACAGGTTGATGAATTTGAAAAACCAAAGTTACGAATAATATAAAAGGAACAGCATATCTGTCAACATTGCAAATATCAAATCTGGACACTACGTATCCCAAAATAGGTGTAGCCCAAATTTTGTACAATAAGTACCAGCAGTTTACGAAATAATTGGCCGTCTCCAGACTTTTGGGCCATTGTGAAGTGTTATTAAGAGATAAAACTAGTTTTCTCATTCCATTCGAGTCCAACTAGGACTTAATGGTAACTAGATTTTAGGATATAATTCGTCACATCTGAACTGCAGCAAACTACACCATAAAACTGTACTTATTTTTATTTAACTTTCATAAAATGTATACACGGAATCACATAAAACTGAATCTGTAAAATGTATTATTGAATTTTCTCATTAGTGTTAGATAGGGACCATTATTAAAAAAAACAACTTAATTATTGTTCTGGATATCGGTTGCGGGAGTGCTAGCTAAACGTTGATTAAAAAAAATAGTAGTTCAATTTCCCAAAATAATCAACAAAAAGAGAGCTTGTTCATTTTTATTCCTTATAGTCCTTATGAAGGTTTTGATAGTATTTTTGTGATAGTACCATGGAATTCTAAGATCATCAATATACACAACTTTTGTTGTTTATAGGTTGTATTATCGTGGTTTTAGTCATTCGTGCTTTTGGGTTTTCATCCATACTTTCTTTCCACTGTCGTTGTTCTTCCTTCATATTGCTTATATTCTTTTCCCATTTAATTCGGTGTTCTTGTCCCATCCTTCTTGCTTCTAAGTTTTATTTTAGTTTTTGTATGTCTTCCTTTTTCTGCCTTGTTTCCCTATATACTTCACACTCAATCTTCCTAATCTCATGGTCTCCGTTTCACATAAGTAGAAGTTACGTGAAATTTGCCAACTGACTTGCGCAGAAATCAAACTCCATCTTGTTCAGCTATGTCGCCTCGTAAGGGCAGTTACGTGTCACTGGCGTTACAAACGAATATCGATATCATTAATTGGAAGTGTAAATATTTCAACGATACCAAGTATTTTCATATACATGTATTGTGTTTATTGTATCTGAAACTATCTCGAAAAGTTTTACCTTTAATTATAGTTTCCTGTAACAATTTTAAAATTGACCTACAAATTTGTAAGGCATCGTACTATTATGATGACATCTATCTCGAAAACCTTCAAATAATTCCCAAAAACGTTTTATTTAAACAATACATACGATAAAAACATTTTGAATATTGTTATTTTGTGGTAACCTACAAGATGTGAAAACGTTACGCTACTGATTTGAAGTAGAATATCAATTTTACCACAGAATACACCATCCCAAGAAGAAGCGAAGCTTGTGCTATTTCACAATTCATTTTCTGAGTGCGCATGTCTGACAGTTGCCATTTTAAGCCCGTTTTCTGTCAATGACATGTGATTTTATTGTTTACCAAAGAATTTTCTTTGTTGTAAGCTTTTTGATTATTTACATGTTTTTTTGTGTTTTGAACGATAAAATTTGTTTACAAAATTACATTTATTAGTAATGGCGCCAAAAAAACACAACAAAACTTCGATATCTGTGGAGAAAAGTTTACTGTCGCTTCTTTTTTATAACTTCGTTGTCACAGATATCAGTACATTTTCTCTGGCTGTAAAATTTAATTCAAAGTCTGGTGAAGTGTAACTTTCAAATATATAAAATAAAAATTTTATATTCAAGCACCATACTTATTTTAATTTTATATCATCATTTACTGAAATTCTTTATATTGTAAACTGATATTATAAATATATAATATATTATTATTGTATTGGTTTTTAAACTTACCCTATCCTACATAACATATAGTGCTACATAAATACATACTTACAAATATAATTCCGGTAACAATATAGAAAATAAGAATCATTTGGTTAAACAATAGCTCATTATTTTTAATAATGGATGGTACCTACTCCAAAAACAGAAGCTAAAACTCATATTTATATATTGTTCACAATATTGATTAAGCTGTTAAATTACCTTTAACAATTCATAAATTTAGTTTAACAATTAAAACTTTGTCGAAACAAGTCATAAAAATAAACAATTATTATTTGATATTCTTCGTTTTAACTTTTTTGCGTGTAGTTAACATTTAATTTACATTTTTTGAACAATTTTCTCAGTGTAACTTGATCCGTTATCTGTCAACGTCAGTTTGAAGGTCACGAAATCTTGCCCTCAAAAGATCAAAGGATTTACGCCGGCTTTCGCTTCTTGTTTGGTGTATTCTGTGATTTTACAATATGGCGCAGGTTTTGACAACAAGTTCGCGCATACGCCTGCAACTTCAAGCGGCTTCTTCTTATCTGAAACGGAGTATACGGCCTGGCGAATGTTCGGTTTTTTGCACAGAGAATCCACAGAAAAGAAACTACATGGTTCAGTATCGAGACTGATTGGCTACATGAAAAGAGTTGGGATCTAAATTCAGAGGACCACAATAGAACCTGAAAAGGTCCCAGTGAAATTTTCCAATTAGCCACCTTATCAAATTTGATCTAATTTAATCTAGCTTCAGAGATGCGATTGTTATTATAATTTTTTGTTCAACAAATATACCTAATTTTTCATTTTGAAATGCGATTTTATAATTTATCACTCTGTATTCGACTTGCAACATTATCACATTCGTATTAATCTGTAGCCTACAGTGGGTATATAACTGTTTTCTGATTACTATACTTATTCCACAAAGTGTAATGACATGTTTTCCGAACAGTACCGTACACTTATTTTTGTACCGGGATTAAACACAAAACATTTTGTTCATGTTTGGATAGATAGATATTTAATAATGATGCATTCGAATTAGGTTATCACTGTAAATAACTCAACCTTAGAATGACCGATTAAAAATTTGATTGATTGCAATGATTTATTCGAGATAACTTAAAAATAGATTTCAATAATTCAACAACAAATTAGGATAAAACTGTATAAATTCCAACAAAATGGTAAGAATATATCCTTACTATGGGTACCGTCACATATGTATACCGGGGAATGAAGAAGTTCACCGCCTAGCATGTCAATATCCAACTATCAATGCACCTATGCTAGAAAAATATCCACAAATAGATCACAAATCCATAATCAAAACGTTGATAGATTAACGATGGCAGTCTATTTGGCATAAAACAGATGACAAATTAAAAGAAATCAAACCATTAGTTACAACAGTTCTCCCTACTTCCTACAAAAGAAGAGACCAAGTTATACTGAATAGACTGCGTATCAGGCACACACACTTAACACACCAACACGTCATGAAAAAAGAATCCGCACTCACCTGTCAAAATTGTCACATGTCACATGTCCAATGTATGACACAGCAAGAAAAACTAACAAATTAAGATCAAATATAAAAAGTATACTTTTATCAATCAATGAAAATGGAGTCCTCGGCTATCTAAAAGACATTAAACTCAAATCAAAAATTTAGAGACACTGTTATAATTATTTATACCTTTTATTCTTATATTTACTAAGAGTTATTAGCAGGAGGACTTACACAGGTAGAATATTTATTGTAAAGTTGTAACTATTACTATAAAATTGTATTGTCTCCCCCGCCAATAACTCATAGAAGTTGATGCGGGGTAAATAAATGTTTTTGAAATAAAAAAATTTCAAAAATTCCTGCAAATTTCTAACGGAGATTCTATTTAAAATCAACAAACACCATCTTCTGAATTTTTAAATTTTCAATTCAATCTTTTTAACTTTCTCGCAAATAGGTTTAAATAATTCAGATATCTCACATCATTCCGAACAGTGTGCTTAAGATGTTCTTCTTTATTTATACAAAAAGGGACCAAGAATCAACAAAAAGGGTTGCAATTAACAATTATTGGTGCTTTTCTTTTACGCTTCGCATCACTTGGAGTTTCTAAAGCTTTCTCTACCTTAACACACAACATAAAATATTGGTTGAGAATCCACGAGGGACTAGCTCGTGATTCGAGTCTTCCTTTTTGTCTGGTTGTTGAAGCTTTGACTAGTAAATTTTTTATTACTACCTCCTGGAATTGATAATCGAGACACGGTCTTGCCATACGGGAAGAATATTGGATAAGGTCTAGACTGAATATTGTTAACTGGACAAAATATTTATAATATAGTTGATTAAATGATGTGTTTTAAAAATTCATTAGTAGTCCAGCCAAATACCACTTTAACAAAGAAAAAATTGTTAACAGGATGGGAACAGTTGGAAATGGTGAAGAGGCGTATAATGAACGTAGAAAAAATGAATGCGTGAGCAGGGGTGGGAAAAGGGGTGGAATTTTGGATTATTGCGATTTCTGTTGAAAGTTGACGTCTGAGAGAAAAGTGTACCACAGAAAAGTTATAGATCATAAAAAGGTCTAAAACTTTTGTGACAATGATTTTTTCATAAACCTCAAAAACTCCGAGAAAAATGCACATTTACACAATAATAATTTCATTTTGATAAAACTTGGTAAAAGTGTACCTTTTTATGTCCGAAAAATCCACACATTTTTCCAGATAAAAATATCAAGGGACTTCTGGGATAATCACGTTTCTCGGCCCAAAAAAATACTATTCAAATTAAAATTCTCCTTTGGAAAATTGTCGTAGAGACTTCAATCATGTCGCAGTTTCTTCGTCTTGAGTTATACTTTTATACTTTTTTGTGAAATAATAAAATAATACAGTCCCTATTTAGAAACTTACTCAAAAATTGGAAAAATCAAAAAATGAATTCTGCAACCATCTTTTTTTTTACTGTTTGTTAATAATTTGTTTTAATTTTCAAATATTCTTGAAACCAAATTGCACTATTCAATTGCACGGAAAAAAAACAAAAGATCCTTAGAGCGAGTTGTACCAAACACCTAAACTAGGTTTAATGATGACTGATGCTTAAACTGATGTAATGATTCATAATAAATACATCAATCAGCCAAAGTCTAAACATCAGTTAGCATTAATCCGAGTTTAAGTGTTTAATACAACTCGCCTTCAGTGTTATTATTTGATGCAAAACTTTTTCATATATTTATCTTAACGATTAGTAAATTAATGAAACTACATCAATCGAGGTTTTTTAAATACGCTTGTAAATTGATCATCTATTTCTTCAATATTGCTTCTATTACTAATTTCATTATCTTCTTCTTCTTCTTCAATATCTCTCGGATAACCTGAGGATTCTTCTGATAATTGATTTTAAGTGATTAAGCAAAACCCGGCTGCTCCTTTTCAGCAGAATTATCTTCAGATTTATCGAAATCTTCTGAAATTTTCTCAACATTCGAACAATTGTTTGAACCATGACATTTTGTACATAAATCAGTACGTCGAAGCCCGTGCTTCCGATAACCACATCTGTTTCCTTCACAACCGGTCTCACAGCTACAAGAAATTATTTTTAATACTTCGTCAGGTATGACAGAATCTTCAGTGGAACGCGCCGACGTGACATGAGAATTTTTGAATTATCAACAATAACTTCTTTCCAGTCCCACATTGTTGGTGCTGTTTCGTCTCCAAGCCACGTTTGAAGCTGGTAGAAAACTCTATAAGAGTGTTGTGTAGCCGCACCAACAGTGGGTGGTAGTTTGTCCAGTTTGAATGTTGACTTTGCATTTGATTCCATATACAACTGAAATCTTAATTAATTCAGAGATAATTCTGGTTTGCCTTTGTATTATTAACTTGAAACCATTCCGAGCAATAATTGTTAGATCTGCGTCAGTCATTAATCGACTTGTATGTTCATAGTAATACTTTTAAAAATAGAAATATCTAATCAAATAATGAAACAAGGAATCGTTTGCATTTTTTTCCATACAATTGAATAGTGCAAATGGTTTTTAAGAATTATTTATAAATTCAAACAAATTATTGACATTCAGTAAAAAAAAGATGGTTGCAGAATTCATTTTTTGATTTTTCCAATTTTAGGCATGTTTTTAAATGGAGACTGTATATTTTTATTATTTCACAAGAAAGTATAACTCAAGACGAAAAAATGGCGACATGATTGAAGTCTCTACGAAAATTTTCCAAAGGAGAATATTAATTTGAGAAATATTTTTTTGGACCGAGAAACGTGATTATCTCGGAAGTCCCTTAATATTTCAATCTGGAAGAATTTGTGGATTTCCGGACATAAAAAGGTATACTTTCACCAAAGTTTTATCAAAATGAAATTATTATTGTGTGAATATAAAATAAAAAACGATAAAAGCGGTTTTTCGCATTTTTCTCGGAGTTTTTGAGGTTATATGGAAAAATCGTTGAAACAAAAGTTGTAGACCTTTTTATGATCCACACCTTTTCTGTTGTACACTTTTCTCTCCGACGTCCACTTTCAACGGAAATCGCAATAATCCAAAATTCCACCCCTTTTCACCCCCCAAATATATCTGGAAACACCCCTTATCGCACATTTATTTTCTCTACGTTCATTGTACGCCTCTTCACCATTTCCAACTGTTCCCATCCTGTTAACAATTTTGTTTTTTTTTTCGCTTCAAAGTAAGCTAATTCGCCTAGTCTATAATAGGGCTTGCTGTTCAATTCCGCTTTGACTGAACTTGCTAACCACTGCTGCACGATTTAAATCTTTCTTCTCGAAAAAACAGATTTTGTGTCTGTCCAATAGAACTACCTCGTTTCCAACAACTTTTAAAATAAGAGTATCGAGCAAATATACAGTCCTTAAAGTAACGCATACATTCATTCATTTCCATTTGTGCTCTTAGAGCGCTTTCAGACGAGTAGTCCAGGTGATTTAGAGTTTAGCGCGATAATCGCTGGTATCAGATTGAAACTTTGTATATAGGTTGCAAAAAATACGTGCAATAGAATAGTACTAACCCGCAAATGCAAAACCTTGCACGACATTGTTTAAATGACAATATTGTGCTATTTTCTAGTAGAATTACTCGTTCAAAATCAGGTCTCATTAACAATATATTGCATTTTACAAGTAAGGGCGTATAATTAAATAATTACCTTGGCCGTGCAAATGCAATTTTTGAAAAAATAACGACGCCGCTCGATTACACCGTACGTAATCTACCTTAGAAAAAATCAGTGTCATGCAGGGAAAGTGACAAAGTGGTACAGGTTTATTGCAAAAAAATGCTACGTCAATTTGTTTATAACGCTATAACTCATTAACTATTCAACTTACCGATTGCGGGTTTGGCACACGTGATCTGTTGACGGAGTACAGTAATTAAGCACAATTACAGGATATTGTCATTGTTAACAAAATAATCTAATATTGTTTAATCTAACTAATGATTATTTGTACTTAATCATCAATAACTTTTGATCTAATCAATATTTTTCGACGCGGTTGGTTTCATATTGTTAGTTTTCAGAAGACAAAAAAAAAGTATTTTACATTTTTCCTTTATAATCAAGAGCAAAAAAGATATTCACGAATGAACGAGTATCCTACTAGAAAATATCACAATATTGTCATTTAAACAATGTCGTGCAAGGTTTTGCATTTGCGGGTTAGTACTATTTTATTGCACGTATTTTTTGCAACCTTTATACAAAGTTTCAAGCTGATACCAGCGATTATCGCAAAAAGGCGATTTTTGGTGTATAACGCCTGGATTACGAGACACTTTGTGGCTGTTCTACTTGTGCCTGAAAAGAATCGCGCGGCTAAAAATACGTTAATATACATTGGCCGGACACGTATTCCTTATCTGTGTCTCGTGTGAATGCGTCGATTTATATTAATGTATTTTTAGCCGCGCGATTCTTTTCAGACACTAGGCGTTTTGCTGCGAGGTACGGGTTGACTACCGATTCAATGGGAACGGTACTAGACACTTTTAGCTTCATAAGTTAGCTTCATAAGTTTCTACTCTTATCTGTATCCGTATTGGAGTTACGTTGACGTAAAGAAATTGTCAAGAAAGCCTTTCAGCAGAAAACGTATCGCTTCGTTCTGTTTCTTATTGTGTAACCTCAAAGTTTTTTTATTTTACCTTTTTATATTTTTGTAAAACGTAAAATGGGGGCGATATTAAATAATCCATTGCTGCTAGACGAGGAAGATGATGTAATATAGCACAAATAGCACGGAAAACTGACTTTGGTCGGGATAGGGATACGTTTAAGTATACGAAGTAGGGTACGTAACAATACGTTCAACGCATTGTATCGGCTAAAACGTAACGGGTCTACACATGCGCAGTTCGTTACGTATACGGATACGTGAGAAATTTAAGACAAGCTAAAAGTCTCTATTATAATTATACTTACTTTTCTAATGTGTTTTTATTTCTCTTTATTGGTTCCTTCGCAAAAATGCGTTGGTCTTGTCTTGGGTCTTGATCATTGATCACTCTGACGTGCTTGTCCCTTTGGTTATTTGCTGTGATTATTTTTATTTCATTTTTTTATTAATTAATATCGTGTTAATTATATGGATAATATAATATTTATGGAGGACCTAGTCCTTACGGATTTTTGAATTTTGATAATTTTGTACAAAATGAAGCAATATCCCGACTTTTTTTATTTATTTTCAAATATCTAACTTTTTATATTCCTATAGGCTATGCGATTTTTAATGTCAACAGTCAACCGCTCCCAAAAACTCCTTACTCACCACGGTTCATGAATTTGCGTACCGTTGAAGTATACTCGAAGACAAAAGTTTGAACCGACCTGTCGCAAAAACGTTACGGTCCCGAGAAATTGTGTAACGTTGAGTCAACGGTACCTCCCAACAAAACGCCTAATAGTAGCCGGTCACAAAGGGTCTCGTCTGAAAGTCTCTTAGGTTTTCATCCAAGCTTCTTTTCCACCGTCACTGTTCATTCCTCATATTGCTTATATTCTCCTTCCACGTAATTCGTCTTCTTGTCCCACTCTTCTTGATTTTGTTTTGTTTTATTCCTTCTACGTCTTCCTTTGTCTGCCTTGTTTCCCCATTCACTTCAAGCTCACACTTCCTAATTCATCGTCCATTTCCCAAAATTTGTTTTGCAAATATACAGTGCGTCCATAAAGTAACCCATAAATTCATTATTAGCTAAATAATATCAACAAATTTTTTCAAATGATAGTCTAATATACAGGGTGAATCACCTTGATGCGTGATGACGTCCTCACCATTTGTTTTAATAGAACCTCTCGTTTTTTCAATTTCCGGATTGCCCTTGCTGAGCTGATTCAAAAACTTCATAATACGTAGCTTTAATTCGTTACAGGGTGGGCAAGAATGGCAAATTTGAATAAAAAATCGATCTGCTCCAGGAATTTCTAATTTGATTGTTTATTTATCCAATAATGAATTTATGCATCAATTCATGGAAGCACTGTATATAATCCATTGTCGCTGTCTTGTTTCGCTTCAGTAATTAGAGTATCAAACTCGATACATCTGGTTTTCCATCATATTAATTTTAGATACGAAATAAATGATTTTGCAGAAGATGCTCTCTTCTTTTTCGCCAAACTAATTGAAACGCCAAAATGTGATTTTCTTTTTTTGGATTGTGCTTACGGGATTTTACGTTTAGCTGCAAGTAGCTCGTAATAAATTAATCAGTTCGTCGGTGAAAGGATTAAATATTATGAACACTTTTATTTAATTTGTAGTATTTTAGAAGCGGTGTTTCAGATTCCTTCAACTACCGTTCATCTGTAGTTTTCTCCGTTTCAATTATAATATTTAATGCCCAATGTAGTAATGTTGTAATAAGTGGATTGGAGTGGTCACTTGATGAAGGCAATTGATGTAGTCTTGTTTCATAGAATGACCACGAAAATTCCCCAAATATATCCTTGAGCTAGATTTGTGCTTTTATTAGGATGTTGTTTCCATCCTTTGTCGAATGAGTTAAGCGTTACCAGATCGTTTCAGCGTCGAGATTCTTCTAGTCAAATGCAACTGATCAGTAAAGTCAATCTTTGTTGTCGTTTGATGGTCTCTTTTTATTTCAAATATTATGTTCTGGTGATTTGAAAGATGAAAATCAGATAATTCAATATTTCGTATAAGATTGTGGAGATTTTACTTTTCATGAGCCAAACGGTTTGAATTTGACTTGTCGCTGTGCCTAAGAACATATAGAGTATGTAAGAGTTTTTTTTTATTTGATTGTAACATCAAATAACAACATTGGATGGTGGTGGAATGGAAATACATCGACATGTACAAGTAACTTTCATTCGAACACCTGCGTGGCATCATCAAATGAAAATCTGTGTTGAAAATTCATTATGCCGGCTTTACAAAAAGAAACACTTGTTTAGGTACTATTCTCAAAAGATGTATGGAAGCGATTTTAAATAAGTAACATGGTATCTTTTTGATTTCCCTGGATCGTGTGCGAAATGCGACAGAGGCTCGCTGTAAAAGTTGCAAATAACTTTTACCGCTGTCAAAGTGACAATTGCATGAATGCGATTTTTAAACATCAATTCAATTGTCTCTACATATTATATGTTGACCGAAGAATCTTTCAATGTATGTGTGTTTATGGGGTGACATCCACTGAAAACTTAAAAATCTATTGTGCCTCATTACTTCTTAGTTTCCAAGGGAAATATCAGAGATTAGTAGCTCTTTGAATTTCAGAATATCTGCAGCTTTTATTCTACGAAGTGTCCCTCTTCTATTCATTAGTCTCC
>CAJUYG010000098.1:291120-303634 GCA_910591675.1 Galerucella calmariensis | reverse complement strand
GCTGATACCGCAAAAGGGTTCTGGCTCCCAAAAGGGTGTTCCAGTCCCCCTATTTGCTAGTTCAACTGCTATTTCATTTCCCACTTTTCCAGTGTGTACTGGAATTTGCAGTGACAGAGACGATATTGTTCTTACCTAGTTCACTGAGTTGGCCTAGTCATTTCCTTGCCATTTGGGAACTGATTAGACAAGAACTCAGTGCTTTAATGAATGCTTGACTATTCGACATGATAATAATCCTCTGCCTTTTATATCCTTTGTCAATATTGAACTGAGCACACTTTCCTAAGGCGTGAATTCCCGCTTGAAAGATAGTTGGAGTTTCTCACAAGCTTTTGTAGTGATCGGTTAATGGCCCGTACACTCCTATCTCAGTTCCTTCTATTGCTTTTGTTTCGTACGTACCATTGAATGACATTCCTATCCCTTCTTGCTCAATTCCGTATCGAATTTCTAGAAATATTCTCACTGCAAGGCGCTCGGTCACGGAAATAGCTTTACTGAATGACGTATCTTTTTTAATTATTTTGGTGCTATCATTCTTAAAAAAATTTCAAAATCGGAATTCTTCATTCTGAAAAAGTTTCTGAAGCCCGCGTCGCATCTGTATTCCAGGTTTAACTCATCAACCTCATCTAGCAGTAAATCCTTTGTATACATTCCTTTGTATGATATTTTTTCCTACCTTTGACGAGGCTGGGTCGTACCAAAAATCTTCGAGGGCGACGAAAACGCTGTTGCTGGTTTCCAACAACTGCAATAATAATTGCAGCAGCAGCTACCACTGCAGCATCTTCTTCATCACTAATAATTGAAAATTGTAATGACGCAAAACGAATTCAAAGTATTTTCAGTTTTGATGTCGGCGATGTATGTCGGTCACACATACTGACGATGTGGACGAGTTGGAAGTCGAACATGTCGAATGAGATTTGTCGATCGACATCATTCGACATAATGTGGACGCGGCTTAAGGAATGTACATGCAGAATTTTACTTTTGGAGCGATTGTCCCTCGTCGTCAATGGGCTAATTTTACGCGAAGTAATGATTGGTCTCAATCTTCGGGTATTATTAATGCATTTCTAGACAGATCGTTATATTTTCCCAAAGCCACATTATATCAACGTATCTTTCATGGCTATTGTCAATAAAAGTGATTTACTCTATGAACTTTGTCACACTCGTCAGCAGTTTTATTTCTCTAGCGAATTACCTAGAATTTACCAGACCATTTCCATTTGTCTTACAACTTTAAAAAACTTCCCGATTTACTACTTTTGATATTTTCAGTATTTTCCAATAATAAATCTATTTTTTTAACAAAGTAGGTTATACAAATTCCCATACAATATGCTTTTCTGGTTTCATTTTAAATCAAACATTCGGTTTCAACTCGAAATTTTCGATTGCAACCAATTAGTCTAATCGAATTTCAACCTCTTTGATAAACAACTGTGAAGAAGTGGCTTGCCGTGTAGAGTAACCAAGATAAATGTAGTCGATTTACGAATATTGAGTATATTCCTTGCATTCACCAATATATAATCGTAAACTTGCTGTCTTATACCGAAGAGAGTAATTAATTACGTTAACATATTAGATGCATAGTGCCAGTTAACAATGATTTACTACCTAAATGGTTGAACGAAAATTGAAATTGTTCCGTGTACGCTTTGGAGCATATTCATGTCTCGGTATATATAATGCAAGGATGTCGAATTGTTGGGTCAAGGAAGGAGATAAACATAAATCAAATAACAAACAATTCCAGGCCTGATTTTAGCTAAAACATTGCTGGATAATGCCGCTAAAGCCCCATTGGTCAAAGAGTTATCCCGTGTAAATAGTATTACGGGCTAATGTGTTACCACTGACGAATCTCCTGTTTGTCGGTGTCTCTAAACCATTTATTTTCATGATATGTCATGAGTCTAACGTCGAAAAGTGATTGATTTGGAGATTGTGGTGGAAAATTGAATTTTGACGGTGGGAATATGCTTATAGTTTTTTGACTTGCCTCAATTACATTCAAGTTATAATATTGCTCTGAATTGAGGTTGAGTGCCAAGACGACCGTAGGAAAGTATTACTAAACAAACAAAGCCGGTCTAGTATACGGAATCAAGACTTGAAAAGTTCACTTTTGTAATTATCAAACATTTTCTTCAGAGGACTTAGTATAACTAGGTTAAATATAGTTGGGACAATAAATATTTCACTCAAAAATAGAATTTTTATTAAAAAAAGCTCAAGGTACATAAAAAATAATAGTTTGCAATGACAAAAAGCATTAATTTTATGATTATTTTTGCATGCAAAATATTTTAGCTCTTTATAGAACCTAGTTTTGAGGTTATAATTGGTTACCAGTAATATCTGAAGATAAATCGTTGATTTTAGACGTTGATGTTTGTTCTTTTAGCAGTTCCAAAATAATTTTTGGTCGTGAAGTCATTTTTCACCAAGACAAAGCGTTAAATCAGACTAAATGATGCCATTAGACTCCGTTTCACATAAGAAGAACCCACTAGGAAGTTGCAGTCGTATGCGCGAAGAAGCTGCACATAACAATATCTGAACATAAATATCGGTCGAATCCTTAGGCTAAGGCCTTGTACACATGAGGGCGTTAGACGTCGCGTTGAGTGCTCGTTTGTTAAACGCGCGTTAGCCAAATACATAGAAACAAATGGGATCGTACATATGCAAACGTGCGCTTTGAATCAACGTCGCCAAAACGCGACGCTTGTAGTTTTCACTTCAACCGCTACGTTTGCAGCGCGCTTCGAGTTACTATACTGGGCATTAGAACGTACACATTAGCTCAGTCGAGCGCGCGCTTTTGCTCGGTTTTGACGTGAATTGTGTGATATTCGCAAGGTAATATGCCATCAGTGACTGAAGATAATAGTTCATCAAATGAACTTATACTCATACGGAAGTAGTTGAAAAACTTGTTGGGGTATTCCCTTAATTTTGGGTATAGCGTCACAAATGAACCCATGGTTAACCGGCCATCTATTAGGGCGTCTAACGCCCTCATGTGTACATAGCCTTTTATAGACTTTTTAGAGAAAATACACAATTCCTTTTTGTACATTATTTTGTAATATATTAAATGGTTTAGGCAGCGTTTTCATTGAAATCTCCCAGACGACTTATTTTTTCCGACGCCTTCGACAAATATCTTTATATGTTTGCCTAAGTCTACAAAAACTTGACAAATTATACACCAAAACCTTCCTCGAGAACCACTCTATCCATTGGTGAAAACAGCATGGAAATCGGTGCTGTAGTTTTTGAGCGAACAGACAGACAATAGTATATTATACACCAAGGTGGTGAAGACTATTATTATTGACCGAACAGCAAGATTATTTTGTGAGGGTCTTTGCCCCGAGCGGAATAAGGTGGAAGATTTATTAATGTCCTCAACACCATGGTGTTTATACAATTTTTTCCACTACTAGCCAAATTTAAGACAAAAATTCAAAATAATTCACAAAAACACCACGA
Organism: Galerucella calmariensis; assembly: GCA_910591675.1. NCBI lineage: Eukaryota > Metazoa > Arthropoda > Insecta > Coleoptera > Chrysomelidae > Galerucella > Galerucella calmariensis. The sequence goes on along the minus strand of CAJUYG010000098.1, from coordinate 300,115 downwards.
GAAGCGTTTACTAGTCTGACTGACAAGTATACACCGGCAGTTTTCGATTATTATGAACGTACTCGTTATGTAATCAGTCATTCTTGGTTGAGCGCGAATTTTGAACTGATGGCGTTTTTATTCCAATAATTTTATCCTGATAGGTAATTTCAAGTAGCAAATATACAAAATCCTGGGTATACAAAACCATGTTGCACAAGTTTTTGTTGAACTACTATCCCTGAATTCTCAAAATATTTGAGTTGCCTAGTAGTGGAAAAACGTTTTATGTGTAGGAGAGGTGCAGAAATCCTCAGTAATAGACTCCCTGATATTACTTCACTTTTCAGAACTGTCCAATGTGTGATAAATTAAAATCTATTAAAGTTGAACCATACTTATTACGAAGCGACAGGAATGGAAAAAAAATACTTATATATAATATATAATATATATTATATATTACTTATAAATTAATAAAGAAGGTTATCAGTGTTCCATAAATATAAATTATCTTAGGATTTTTGAAGTGTTTATTGCCTTCTAATTTTTATCTGGAAATATTGATAATGTACAATTGTGCAAAATTTTTAGCTATGTAATCTAAATTTCAATAAACATTGTATTTCTCTTTCCGTCCAAATAATTTTTTTTCTTATTTTCCAGACAGTATTTTAAGAATTATGTACCTGATTATGGAGCTACAGGACATGCAGAGTTTTTTATTCGAAATATTAAAAAAAAAACAAGTATGTTATTTTGTTTTTTTCGAGCCATACATCAGACAATTTTTGACCGATTTCTATGTTTGACCTCTCGTTACATTCACAAATGTCTGAACTTTCGTAAAATAATTCGCAAACATATACAGAGCGAAACAAAAAATTTCCAGCCAGTTTTAAAGTTTGGTAAAGTTTGAATGTGTCCGCCATTTTGTTTTTTAAACTAAACGCGAAATATTAGATTAGTAGTGTGTCTTGATCAATTATCTTTTAAACAAAACCGACATCAATAAAATCGACCTATAAATAAAAAAAATATCAATAAAACAGGAAATTCCGTTTTTTTTTGGAAAACCCTATATTTTTATTTATTACCAAAAATAACACAAGAAACAAATCCTTTTTTTCATTTATTTCAATGACAAACAGAAGGACATAATATTAGAGCTTAACAATACAATAGTTATCTAATACATGAAATTGAGTAGGTACCTAAATAATTTTGAAAGGGCTAAAAACAAATAAAGAAATAGTGACGTCGTACTGTAGATTGCAGAAATAATTGAATATAATACAATAAAGTGATAAGAAAAAGGATGAAGATGAAGATGAAGAATAGGAATAAATCAAATAAATGATAAATGGGACTGAAATTTTGTATACCCATCTTTTGGCTCAACTGTTTTTTATTTCAGTGTTTTGTGAAAACTCTTCAAATAACGAAAGTATATTAGTAAGCACATAAAAATGTATTTAAATATACAGGAGCCTGCAATATGTGAAATTTTTCAAAGAATACTGTTGTATAAAGGAAAATAATTGAACATTGACCCATTTTCCAACAAAATATGCATAAAAACTTTCAACAGCTTGATCAACTGGTACTGTAGGCAGGCAGCTATATATTATTGCATAAAACACCTTGAATTTCACAGATTGCTACAAAAAAAACTAAAAACCAAAACATGAATACTATTAACAAAGGATAGCTTACAAGGTCAATCATCAATAATATATTTCTTCTGTAAGTTCCTTGTGGCATTACTTATTCTTTTTTCTTATTCTTTTGGGAATCAAACCACAATAATGATAAAAAACATTATTGTGGTTTGATTCCCAAAAGAATAAAAAAAACAATAATATATTGTTTATTTATAAACATTTCAATTGGCTCAAACACACTGTGAAGAGTTGAATATTTGCTTCTCGAAACTAGTCACCTTTGAAAATTGTTCGACCTTTTTCAGTAGACTTTTATTGGCACTTCTTGAAGAGGGAGCCTCGATATCTAAGTCTGGACTGGAGAAATCATTGATATCGCAAAAAATACACAGAAAACTGTAAATGAAGTGGATAACCACAATGGCGCATAGACTAGATCACAGAAAGTGCGTGGCGAAGCTGCGAATGTGCTACCACGTATGCACATTTGATTTTTGTGCTCAATTAAAATAAATTAAAATAGGGATATTACATATTCTTCGTATTTCCGTTGTTAGATACCTACAATCTGTAAATAATAATTGCGGTTTCTAATAATGATGTATATTTCTTTTCCAATTTTTGATTCTTATTTTGCGTCTTCAGGAAGCACCAATTAGAACGTCCCAAGTAGGTACGTACAAATTAGATCTGGACCAGCTTAGGGCTCAATATGGACGTCCTAAGAATATCCTGTGCTGCTGAGATTCAAGTGAAATGGGACGATATGAAATTGTGATTTTCGAATTGTTTGGTTTGGGGATAGATGACTATTGATTGACACCGAAGATTGGAGAATTCTTCTTGTGAAAATATGTTATTGAAGAGTTTCAAAAGAATTTGTTCCTTTGTTCCTATACAATTTGTTTGGGTTTCTAATTCGTTTTTGTCGTTGTTGTGCATTAAATTTGAATAAGGAAAATAATATCACTGATTTTAATATTTCTTTCGTCCTCAATTTTCAAAATGTATTCCAACATCTGTTTAATAATTGGGATACAACCTAAGAGATTGTAAAGACGGCTTTATTTATACCACTTCCCTCGAGAATCTCTCAGTATCCACAAAATAACGGTTGGTGATCTACAGGGAATAATTCCGAGACTCAGATTTGCTTTTCCGTTATATACTTTGTAGAACCTTTGGGATTGAATATTTTATATTCAAAAAAATTAGTTTATGTAGAAAACATTATTTTCTGGTTTGTAAATATATAACACATTTTGTCCAAATAAGAAAAGGTTCATCCTAATAAAAATCTCTCAAGAAAATTTTATGATTTATTAAAATTTATTGCGCAAATTGGTGCCCGTGCCCGTGGTCTGAATTTTTATTCGAAACTCGTTATCTGAATTTCGGAGCATAACTTGCTAATAACAGACTTCTGTTAAATAAACCTACCCTACAGCATCGCGTTACTTTCTATTTTTTTTGCTTTTTGCCTTTGTTATATATTTTTTATTGGAATATGTTGTAACTAATTGCCTGAGGGAGTCGTCTCGAGTATTTATTAAGGATTTGTTAACTTGAAGGTAATAGATACATAGAAAATCGCTCTGATCTTTTGACTTTGTCATTAAGTTGGTTCGTTTTTAGAGGGAATTTTTTTATTAACCTTTGGATATCGTCCGTGTGGTTTGATTTCCCAAAATAACCATTGGATATTTTTATTCCCAATGTTTTTCTAGCTTTCCAACTGCCGTTATTAGTTGAAAATCAAAAGTATTACAATACAAATATACAGGGTATAACTGAAAGGTAGGAAATAACTCGATTGAATCCAACTAAGTACAAATGTGCATACAAAAAGTTGAGTGAAACACGAACTGCGTCTATCAGCAATCTGTAGTTCTTTCACAGGACAAAGTCTAGCTGTTCTCCACTCACTAGAGATTCCCTAACCATAAATAGGTTAGGTTAGGTGTGAGGTGAGTGGGTCTATAAGGCACTCCACTGGGACTCACAAGAGTCCATTGTGGCTCAAACGTATTCAGATTTCATCAAACAAATTCAGCTTCTCAACAAAGCCGATAATTTCATTTGGTGAATGATATTTCAGGTCCGAAGTCGAAAGAGAGACCCTACCAAACATCAGATAACTGATTCGAGCCGCGGCGGGGCAGGTACAAATTATTTATGCTCTGATGTTTCATCATCTTCCAGGCAAAGACGGCAAGTCGGATCTTCCGACAATCCAAGTTTCAACATATTATGAAGATTCAGATAACAGTGGCCTGTTAGACAACATAGGTCATACCTGCTATAGTCTAACATTTGTTTGGAGACATTTTTCGAAGGATGTATAAACGCCTTTATATGAACCAATCCTGGTAAATTATGCCAGAAGTCTAAAGCTCTTCTTGCTGTCCAGGTATTTAGTGTATGTTTGGTAAAACTTATTGCGATGCCAATAGCAGGTTTTGGTCCGATAGAAACACGTGCGGCACCCTCCCTTGCAAGAGAGTTTTTCTTCTCGTTTCCATCCATGCTAGAATGACCAGGGATCCAGACCAGCAATATCTCGTTGAGTTCTCCTATTGAGAAGAGTCTTTTTTTGGCAGTCTAAAATCAATATCGACGTTACACGTTGAGAGCTAAGTGCTTTCAAAGCCGCAGGGCTGTCGGAGAAAATTTTTATTGTTCAATGTATGATGAGATTAGCTTGCTCCAATCTCTCCACACATGAAACAATGGCGTGAGATTCCGCCTTAAATACGGTAGCAAAGGATCCTAGAAACGTTGGAATAAGGATACGTAACCTAACTATAAATAAGGATACGTTGACTATTACCAACTCAAAGTTTTCCAAAAATGTTGATATCTTATGGGGATGTATTTGTAGTCCAGGTTCTTGACACCATGTGAAACAGTTCGGGAAATTTGTAAAGTTCACGCTCAAATTATTGCACACAGAAAAAAAAGAATCGTTGTATCAAGTAAAATTTATTTGGATCAATTAAATTAAAGTGTCATAATATGCACGACAAAATATTATTTTAATGTAATTAAAATAATTTCTTGGTTTCAAGGCAGGTTGAAGTATTGAATCAACTAACTGTTTGTTGACTGAACCAAATATTTGGTCCACCGGATATTTTCATGAATTATTTTGATAAAATGTTTGCTTCAACGTAGTGAATATTTTGTTGAATTAAATCTGAAAAATGATCAAATCAATTTTCAAATCAATTTTTTTTGTTGAACAAATCATAATAAATGGTCTAATGAACAAATATTATCACTATATCAATTTTTTTGCGTGGTTCGAAACAAATTTTGGATAAGGTGAATAATTATGTTGTTAAATTGAATAACAAAATTACTAAATCAAGGAAATTCATAAGCGAATCAAGAAAATTAATTGTTTGCGTTAATTTTGAGAATTTATCCGATAAATTGAATATTTATTTCAGTTGAAAAGTGTACCTAATATGTTGATTGAACTTGAAATGCAATCAGTTTGATCAACTGATTGCTAATCTTGATATGAAAATTAAGTTGACATAACATACTTGATGCATTGAAAAATAAAAGTGAAATATACTTCATAGCATTTTATTGAAAAAAAAAACCAATAATAAAATAAAGTAAAACAAAATATAAATTTTTAAAACATAAAATCAAACTTCCCCTAACTGCATTTCTTTTCAACCGCAATAGCTTTTTCATAAATTGGAACCAATCCACTTGCAAATTCACTATAAGGGCATCAGGCAAAATCAAATCATAATCTATGTTGATCTACAAAGAAGTAATAATGAAAATAAATAGAGTTCATTAACGTTCTCAGCAAGCATAAAAGAAATTCTTGAATTTTCCAATATAAATATACGAAATGCAGCCCCAATGAATGTATCACATGTCCCTTTATCAACAATATAAAACAATATAACAATATAAAATGAAGAATGAAGTGAAAATTGTGATAGATAGAAACAGGACAATCTACTAAGCAACAACATTTTGAATGAAACAGATAATCAGTCGATACAAATATGAAATTATTCCGATTGAACTATTGCATCTATTAAAACAAAAAAGAATAAATAGTTCGAATTGACTGTTGAAATTGGTACTTCAGCGATTTTAAGCTCCAAACTAATTCATTTTTTGTTTTAAACAATATAATGTACGTGCTTGATTGAAGCAAATATTAAGGTTGAATTAATATTATTATTCGCTTAAAAGGAGTTGAAAAATGTTTCATTTAAAAAAATTGATTTTGAACCGTGCGAATTGACTTTTTTGAGACAACTAAATATTATATTTCAGTTAATAATATTATTCGCTTGAAGTAAGTTAAAATATATTTCATTTGATAAGTGTATTGTAATGTTTTTCTTATTTATTTGAACTGTTTTTACCGTGGGATAAAATTATACACTCACTATGGCTAATTACTATTGATTTATTAAAGAAACACTTGCACACTATATAAACTTAATTTATATACACACTACTTAATGTCTACTAGTTTATTTACACTCGGTATAATAATTGTCCTAATTTATCTTCAACACTATTTATATTCACTTTCTGTTCACTCACTGCATACTGAAACTGTTTACCGATTCACTGTATACTGAACACCTTCTCGACTCACTCCAAAACCCGCGTATATACAGTACCTCGAATCTCTAGACCTTTCTTGAATTCACCACATCTGCGTATACTTTATAAGCCACATGCCGGCTTGCATTAAAATACTTCCTTAATCGAGCTTGGCGTGTTTTTTTTCACCCTGTATAAATAGATTATCGACATTTTTGGAAAACTTTCCTGGTGTTGGTTTTAATATCAAACAATTTATCTAAAACTTGGCATAGAAACAATTGAGATCGATGAAAAATTACGAACTTTAGCAAAATTTTGGATGGCCGAGTTTTTTCGCTGTTAAGAGAAGTTCCTAGACAAGACCATAAAGATTCCATAAACCACTTGAGCTACCCTCTCGTGATTTTTCTTAGGCTACGTCTCGTTACTCGTAAAATAATCTATTATTTTCGAAGCTCTTCTGATATAATAACGTCCCATTAAAATTATATGGTGGTTGAGAAGACCCAAACTCCCCAACCCTCAAAGGACTGTAGTATTTTTTTTGTATGCACATTTTTACCTAGGTTTAATCGAGTTATTTTTGCTCTCGGAATATGTAGCTTAATTTATGATCTACCTTTTCATTACACCCTGTATAACAACGCCTCGGGTAAATTCTTTCATGTACCATTTTTCTTGAAATTCATATGTTATATACGCTGCAGGTGTCTGCATTAAAATAAATAAGACAAAAATCCCAATTTTTGTTTTATCTTTTTTGTGTGTCTTTCGCTTGAAGTTGACTATTACGAATTCTCTTAATCTGTCCGAGCTAGATGTTAAACTTGACATGAAGGTTGGCACCAATCTATGTAAATTGAAAAAAGAAAGAAATAATAAAAAGTGCATAAAATTATCCCAATCGTGTGTCTAGATCTTTTACATCTTGTAATATTTAAAGTAGGTGTGGGCTTAATAACTGAGAGACCACCCAAAACTCAATGTGTTTCAGATGTGTGTTCTACAGGCCTTTGAGTGTTAATTTTTTACTTTTTGTTTACTAGAACGAGATCTGTGTTCGGCAAATCGTTGATGGGTCTTAAATTACGTGGTGCGGCTCGTTGCCTGATGCCCTGTAATTTTTTATATTGCGTTTAAAGTTCGTTAAACATTTTAGCAAAGTGTTAAAATGCTGGTCTTCCTTATAAAATATATTTTGAACCTTTATAGTACAGCTTCGGGAAAAATTATTTACAACAAAAATGACCTCGAGAAAAACCTGGAAATTATTCATAGAGTTGTAGGTCCACCGTTAGAGGGCGTATTCAACAGTTAAAATTTTAAAATGCAAATTTTTTCAAAATTCACCCAATTCAGGAGCATATTAAATATTATAATCAGATTCATCGACAAATTCTACATATTTTTAATATGACAAGCTTAAGTCTATCTCTTTAAATAAGGGGTGGGGGAGAGTGGGAACCTTGTTACGAAAAAACGCCTGTAATTCCGTTTCTGCTTGACCGATTTTTATAACCTTGATGTTGATTGAAAGAGCTCTTATTGAACAATCGAAAATTTGTAAATATGAAGCAGTCTGATCAATAACATAAATGCTAGAGGACGCTGTTTTATTTTTTTAAATATTGTGTTTTCTCGTAGCAATTTTAAATGGAAGCATACAAATTCAAGAAGGTCTTTGAAAAGTAGACTAAATTACTAGAAAACACTGCAAACCGCGAGTCGATATCTCCTTTCTATCCTGAAATATCGTAAGAAACAGGTAAATGGCGGGTTTTGTTCTTCCAACGTCTAGAAGGCTAGTTCGCGTTAACATAAATTGTTAAATTTAGCCTGAATGGAAAGATCTCACATTGGTCTGCAGTAATTTAAACTGTTTTCATACTAATGTTATGGTTTCCACTAGATTACCTAAATGTAATGCTGTCGCTACTAGCAATGAGAACGAATTTTAAAATAATGTGATAAATCGATCAATTGAAACCTTTAATATATAACGTTTGTTATAAATTTTTTTTCCTGAAGCTGTACTATAAACCGTTCCCGAGATAGGTCCGAGAGCCATTCTTATTGGGACACCCGGTACATACAGGGAGAGTAGCGTAATGTGAAAAAATTGCCATTATCCGGAAAGGTGTAAAGGAGATGCCTATTGAACTAAAAACTTTCAATATTTTGTTGATCATCTGGATCTCTATCGAAAAAAAATTCAAGTGGGAGAATGTGATTGCATAATACAACATATTTTTCGATTCCGATCTCTTCATTATTGAAATTTTCGATATTATCACAATTAAAGGTATATACTTTAGTCTCATCAAATTCTGATGTAAGCATTTCACGTTCTGGAATATGCTGAACTTCTTATGAAAATACATTTTTTCCCAATTTATATAATGAAAATGTTCCCCATAGGCTGCCAACCTAGTCAGATCGGTTTTTTTTTTTTTTTTCGGAGCCGTCCTTTCGCCGGTACCACCTCAGCCTCCTGGGCTTATTGTGGATACTCCTAGTGTTCTGACTACAACCTATTCAGCCAATCCGTTCCCTGTATTAGCTCATACAGGTTCTTAGCTGGTTGATTGTAGAAGTCTTCTGGAGTCATTTGGGTTCTACCATAAAGTTTCTGCCTTCTGTGGTCCAGCGACTCACAGTTGCATAGTATATGCAGAGCTGTTTCGGTATCCTTTTTGCATCTTCTGCATGTAAGGTCTCCGTTGTACAGCCCTATTTTGTTTAGGTGCTCCTTTGTGGGA
>CAJUYG010000098.1:224587-238450 GCA_910591675.1 Galerucella calmariensis | reverse complement strand
TGAAAAATAATTTTTGGTTGAGTCTTGCGTATTTAGTCTTGGTCTTGCATAGTCGGTCTTGGTATTAGTCTTGTTCTTGTTCATTCTGTCTTGGTCTTGCGAGTCGAAGGATGGTTTTGGTCTCGGTCTTGGTTTTGCGAAAAAGCAAGCACCAAGACAGCAAGACCAAGAACAATTTCGCTCATCACTAATGTATATATGTATAATGTATACATTGAAAATTTCCCATTATACCTCCACTTGTTTGAGAAAGCTACTGTGTTAGCGAAACGCGTCACGAATGTATATTGAACTTAGTTCAAATATAATGAATATTTAAACAAATTAAGTGAATTGTTTTATCCCATCATTCATTATGGTTCTCCATCAAGTTGAAGCCTCACCTATTCAATTAATAATTTTATGACAAATTTTCCAAGGTCGTTGCTCAGCTACAGCCCCAAGCCGAAGGTTGAGAAGCGAGCTTTCGATTTTCTCGTTTATTCTCAATATCCCAGGGATACTACTAGGTACTGCTGATTGTAATATTTATCTTTTTGCCCTGTACCCTTCTCAAGTACAATCCACACTCAAATGATAAAACTTGATTGATAAGGACGGTTTCAACTAATGAACTTCTACTCAGTTTTTAGCTTTATTTTTTCAAAGTATAGAGCAAGTCTAGTGGAATAAGACAGATTGCAACTGTTGGAGTTAGACTGGATTAATTACAAGGATGCCTATTAGCTCACCACACTGCCCCTATAAGATCTTTTGTGTCTATATTTGAGATAAAAAATGTAGGCATCTGCCTACTATCCTTTTTGGGGCTAGGTCCATAACGTGATCAGGCTCTAAGTAGGACCTGTTTCAGCTATGTAAGACGTTGGTAGACAATTTCCCTGCAATTGCCGGATAATGTTATCCGTCGAATCCGCCTTCGCTTGCTTTGTGCACCTCGTGTTAGTGTTATTTTATTTATTTCTTATGACTAAGTAATTTTTTGGTTCAGAGTTTAAAACAGTCGACAACGTTTCTAAAGTTTTAGTTGAAAAAGATTGAAGAAAGGTTTGAAAAAGTGTAGAGAATGTATGGATTATTCATGAATTTATCGAGATTTTTGTCACCCCTTTTTTTTATTTCAAATAACACTCAACATTATAACCCGACCATTTTTTAATGTCACTACTATCAAACGTTTTATTTACAAGTGAAGCTTCACAAAAAGTCATTATTCTTATACAAAAGTTGAAAATGTTCATCACATTTCGACCCTCATCAGCACGCTTGGACATTAGCGGCATCGTCTTTGGTGAGAAACCAAGAATTAATTTGAGGCCATGCCAAAAGGGAAGACCCGTATAACGGGGCATTTATTAATGGTTTGTATTGTAGCAGATAGTCAAACAGTTATGATATCCGTGAAAGGACGTTTTAAATTATCAAATTTCTTTGTTATTTCCTGAAAACAATGGACCATTTCATTGTTCGAATGGCTTTTATTTCACGGTGTACAAATTTGAATATTTTGTTTGTCCCTTTCATCTATACAATGAACACTTTAATATACTTCCATTGAAAACATTCTTCCCAGTGATCTCCCATTATTAATTCTAACTAATTGAAACTAATAGAAAGCGAAGGTATTAATGGCCCAGAGTTGGGTGAATTTATGTTGAAAAATTGTATTGCAATTAATGATAATGGTAGCAGTAGTGTTGATAAATACAATGAATAAATTCCATATTTCAAATTCACAGCTTGCAAGAGTCTTTCTTGAACTCGCTCTATACTTCGCAATTTTTGTAATTTATTGCATCAACACTTAAACCTTGCAAGATCTTGCTTGCAACTGTTGACAATCGTTGTACATCTCACAATAATTGCAATATGGAATTTTCAATTTAAATGCAACAAAAAAAAGTTTATTTATAAGGTTAAGTTAGTGTATCATTATGATGTTGGTATTGTTGATAAATTAACTTTGAAAAATATTGTTTGAGCAGTCTTATAGATATAGTAAGCAATCGATGGAGATTTTTGAGAAGGGATATTGAAAATTTGGAGTCAGAAAATCCTTTTCAAGTCTTTTTTTTTTTCGCCGGGACATGGTTATTTGCAAAAGGTTATATGACAAAATATTCTTGGCAAGATGATGTAAAACATACTTGTTTCCGTATCTCCAGTAGCTGCGAAAAACGATATGTTGTAGGTAATACATGCTGGTAGTAACGAAGGATTTTCACCAGAAGCCAGTTCAGTTTTTGTGTGCCATCTTTAATCTTTTTGGACAACGCTATCTACTACTCTCGCGCGTTCGAGATGATATTCGAAAATGAATGAATACGAATAATATCAGAAATGATAACTTATTTACCAAGGTAGATTTGTGTATAAAAGTACGAGAAGTAACGGAGTTAGGCATGTAGTAATAAACCTTAGTGGAGAAAGTGAGAATGATTCATAAGTGATGACGATTATTCTGGAGAGGAATTGACTGAAAATGCATTTCTTTTGTACATATAATCAATAACATTCAATTTCTTTGTTATAAATTGTTACTTTCTTCTAAATGTACTAAGGAAGGATTCTATTAAACTTTTATTTGCCAAAAGAGATACTGTATCATCTACTTTACAGTTTTCTGCAAAGAAAATTTTAGTGAAGCGTGCTATCAATAGATGTTGAAGGTAATACTATCATAACGCTTTACAAAGTCTTTGAAAATCAAAGAACAAAGACCTTTCACTAAGAAGCAACAACTACGTCCCTGGTTATATGCCACGAAGGACATTGTTGGTATATCCACAGTATAGAAACGAACCAGTAGTATAACTTATAAATTTCATTCATGAATTGCCAGAGCTTTTGATGACCTTGAACGGATCGTTTTACGATTCATTTTACCATAGGCGTAGGTGGCATAAGTTTCAAAATGACTTGAACGTGTAAATGTTTTTTCTTAAATATTGTAGAACAGTACACTGATAAGTGAATAAAACAATAGACTTATACAAAATATTTATGGATTTTTCCATATTACTATTTTCGTTTTGTTATGATTTTTAAAATTTTTATTGACAAATAATGAGTAATATAGTCGCACCCTGAAGAAAAGTTTCATTAAATATTTTATTGGAAAATCAACACAAGGATGTACAAACTCTGTTGTTTGACTAATATTTATGAGTGATTCAACAATATTATCTTCCGTAGCAACTTTCTCAAAATTCATTTGGAATAATGTTTCTAATAATGAGATGTATTGTACAAAATTTTCATGCGGCATATTCAAGTTTCCAAAAGTATCCTTATTCGTATTTTCATAAGCTCCAAGGTAACAGTATAAAGACGAATCGTCTAAATTCTGATACGCTTGTGAATACGTCTCACATACGCTGCATGTATGAATTTCCGAACATTTTTTAATTGAATAACCACAAAAGTAGCGAACAAAATTCTTTTCCAATAAATCATTTGTCTGAAAGTCTTTAGGCATTGCAGTATTTGATGAAAGAAATATTGTTGGAATAGCCTTTTTTAAAAGAAGTTTTCTTTTATGAGGCTGCATAATCATGTCTGGTTCAAAATGAGCACCACATAAATGACTTCTATTGTATAGAGTTTCTATTTTTGGCATCAAGTCAGGCCTATCGCATGCTTCGAGCCAAACTTTAGCTCTGAAAAAAAAACAACAAATTAAATCAATGCATGAAACTAAGGGTCATAAATGTAATATGAAGATCAAATAATAAAGTATTATCTTCTGTAAGTTCCTTGTGGCATTACTTATTCTTTTTTCTTATTCTTTTGGGAATCAAACCACAATAATGTTTTTATTTTTTATTTCGACGTTTCGGTAGCGAAACGTGGAAATATATACTTTTGGAAACTTGAATATGCCGCATGAAAATTTTGTATAAAAGAAACATGTCTATAGCTTACTTTTTGAGATAATAATGGGGCTGAATGCACGAAAGAACATGTATTTGAAAAAAAATCTAGATTTCTCTTTTTCTTATAAGTAATGTTATGATCTCTAAAGAAGGTCGAAATTTTTGTTTTCATATGTAGAATGAAGTATCTAATAAATCTGGCTTGGCTTCATCTGGCTATACGCTCATAAAAAACGACACAATTTTAGGTGTTTTCTGCTAAAAGCCAGGGAAAAATTACGTTTGAATATTGCTGAAATTTCTGACGAATTGAACAACGAAAGTGGAAAACTAAGAGCGGACCGACTGTATATACATATTTATGTTGCATTTGAAAGTACACAATCAACTTTTGTTTTGTTGGTAACAAAAAAATTAACAGGATTGTATGCAAGCTGCAAATCGCGATCCAGATCGATTTGATACAAGAGCTTAAAATGGCAAATTATCCTCCACTGCACATGCTTTCGATCAAGAATATTGAAAAGTGTAAGAAGATTTGCGACCTTCAACATGGGTAAGGTTGAGTCACTCCATCATCAGTATGAACAGATGTACCGTTTGATTTGAACTTTCTTTTAGTTTTCCATTATTCAAAGTGTTCCTCAAAATAGGACAATGAACAAATATTTATTATTTCAATAAGCGTGATGCAATTACCGATTCATATACTTTTCAACCTCGTAAAAGTTATTAATGGCCATCAGATAACCGGTAACTATCTTTCATTAAGAAGGAACATATGGGTACATTAACTGCTCTTTGAACAAATTAATAATATAATTATGTAGTGATGGACACGTATATAAAGTCGCGCGGATGTAGCTATAAATTTTTTTAGTGGTTTAAAAATTTTCACAAATGATTTACAGTTAGTAATAAAATAATAACGAATAGATCTACATGACTGTACAAATTTACTTTAATGAATACTGCGGTGATTGAAGAGGTTTTTTTCTCAATAAAACCCTTTCATAAACAACTTTAGTTATTATAATCAGATTATTTTGATTCAATAAATATTATTGATGATTGTTGAGACCTCTTGATAGGTTAGTCAAAAAGTTCAAAAACGGAATTCTTAATGAAGCTCCGAAAAATATAAGCGATAGCAGCTGCTACTCGTGAAAATCAAACGGGTCGCAATAAATAATTTGTTTATGCTATTATTATGCTAATTGTTAATATAAAAATTTTAAATAATCATGGTGTATTCTGAAAACTTCAAGGAACTAGTGGCCGTTACAAAAAACTTTTAAAGCTTCTTTTTCAACAAGCTAGGCAATTGTTGATTAACAAAATGTTTTTGAAGCTCCTTGTTTATTGTAAACTAAAAAAATGTTTCGCGTCGGAGAGCCCTTCCTATATACATACTTATATAACAACTTAATAGGTAGCAAATGTTGAACAAGTTGGACATGATATGAATAAAAAAAAATTTCTTTTAGAACATTACCAACAGTTTTGTGACACATTTATTTGTTGAGCAATGTTTCTGGGATTCCTTTCTGGATATTCGTCAATAATTTAAAAAACTTTATCTTCGAGCAAGAGATACTAGAGATAGAGGCAACAAGCCACTTGGCGCTGTGTCCGTCTGAACTCGGATGAGGGCGAAAGAGACAGACGATCAGAGGTTTTCATGTCTTTTTTTTATTTAAATGGAATATATAGAAAAAATATTCATGCAACCAGGATGCAGTTTCGTGAACTTTCAGAACGTGGTAAGCTGCTATTTTGATAACGCAGGTTACCTACGCCTGACATTTAAGGACGATTTAAGGCATCAGTACTGTCCAGGGCCGGATTATCCATAAAGCGGATTAAGTAACTGCGCAGAGTCCCACACGGGCCTAATAGTTGCTGGCCAAGCACCAAAAAATACAAAAATATGTTTTATCTATCGAATTATTGAAAGCTTTGCTGACGATAGTGCTCAGCAAGTGCTTTACGAGGCTAGATATCTATTAAAAAAGTCCTAAAAAAAGAAAATTCCGTTAGGATAATATTCTGGGCTGCCATACTGAATAGAATCAATGGAGTTGGTGTATATGTTAGACTCATATGCCGAATTCGCCCATTCCTTGAAATAGATACTCAGTTCGTGAAATGATCAAAGCCAAATGATGGATTGCCGGAATTAGATCTTATTTCGGAATCTGTTTAAACTGATTTACACAATTCGCTAACTGAGCTATCCGTAGTTGCTCAAATGCCGAATATAAATGTATTTCGGCAAATGATCATTTTTAGTTTAGCATTTCGCCGATTGTGCACTTTAGAAATGCTCAATAGTTTAGTTTAAGAAAAATGCTATTAATCAAGGGGAATTACATTTATTTTTCAGAAACAGCTCATTACTCAAATAAATACTTATTAATAATATTTTCTACTTATTGCAACAAGAAGAACTACCGTGACACTTTCTGTTACATTTGAACTTGCTTGCAACACATTTACATTTTTCATTTTGGCATTGCTTTTGGTAATTACATCTTATAAATCCTTGCTTGAACCTAGTTCCCTTAGCAGCAATTTGACTCATTGGGAGTGACGTCGATTGAACATCTTCTGCAGTTAAAAATTAAATTCACACTTGATACAAATTTCAATACAAAACGAATGAGCACTAGTTCACTGTTAAGCACATGCCCAACACACATAAGCACACCAGTTGTTTCTTTCGTTTAACTAGAATAACTGAAATAACCTCGGATATAACAAGTTGGAATTTGCAGAGACGACGAACACGTGCAACATATCGGGAATTGCACATTTCTAAATTGCACAATCGGCGAAGTATTGAAGTGAAAATGAATATTCGCCGAAGCCGAAATACATTCATATTCATCATTTGAGCAACTACGGATAGCTCAGTTAGGGAATTGTGTAAATCAGTTTAAACAGATTCCGAAATAAGGTCTATTTTCGGCAATCCATCATTTGGCTTTGATCATTTCGCGAACTGAGTATTTATTTCGGCAAATGGGCGAGTTGGGCATATGAGTCTAAAATATATTAACAGAAACCAACCAATTGGCAATTGAGGAAACTGATACCGACTCTTGTGAGAGAATTAGCGATTGCTAAGGAGAAAAATGTACTAAGATGAGTGGTCTGCAGAAGAAGTTATGCTCAGGAGAAGAGAGAAGCTGAAAACTAAAACATATACCTTTACTAGCATGCTGCATGCAGAATTTTCGCGGTGACACCTGCAGAGAAATCGTTGAAATTGATTTTTGATAATATGGTACAATCAATTTCCACAAATGTAATGATAGAATTGCAGATATATAAAAATCTGATAATAACAAACGCCAAAGATGAACTAAAATTAATAAAAAATTGTCTTCCTTCAACAATTTCGCGGAATCGTTTAAAATCATTGTCGATTATGGTGATTGGAAATTATGTATTGGAAAAGTTCAACTTCCAAGATTTTCTAAGCGATTTTGCCATTTAACTTACCCACTTTCTCCGGGAAATAGGACTAATGCCCGTATTTATAGTCGAGACTTGAGACCGAGCTCGAGATTGAGAACGCCTTGAGACGAGAACGTATTTTATAGTCGAACCCACAGCTTGAGAAACGCTGCAACTGCGCATGTGCGAATGAAGTCTTGCTCAAGGCAGCGAACTGTCTTGAGCTCGACTTGAGACGCGGTTTGTGACATTTGCTTTGTTATTTGAGGTTAGATTGTGTATTGGGTTTGTAATAGAATAACAATTTTAATAGTGATTAGTGAAAATGGATTATAGAGAACACGATGATATTTTGGAATTTCTTGATTATGTGGAGGAAAATAATTATGCAAAATGATAGGATTCTAAAAAGATACATAGGGGATGCAGAAAATCCTATGGAATTTTATAACGTGGGAGAATTTCGGATACGTTGTAAATTCACAAAAAATATCGGTAATGATATAATTTTACCTTCGGTTTTCGAAAATTTAACGAAAGTAAATAATAAATATACTTACTTTTTTATAAGAAATTAATGAAAATAATACTAATAAGCCCAAAAAAGTTCGAGATTCACACCCAAAAATAACAGAAATGCAGAAAATAGCGTTACGTCATCAACATTCACAGAAAATGTGTCACAATTGTCATAAAATACACAAACAATTTTAAAATTTTTCATGTTGGCCAACAGAAAATCTAATTGCTAAGCTTGGGATACGTCTTGAGTCTTTCCTTCGCTGAGAATTCACGAAGATTGGACTATAATATTCGCCCAATCTCAAGTCAGAGGTTGAGTTTCGACTATAAATACGGGCATAAAGGAGCTACTCGTTTCCGAGACTCTCCTCAGAAACTAAGAAGTAAGTGGGCACAATAGATCTAGTATCACCCCAAAATTCATACATCACATTTCCACCTACTTAACAAAAATATTTTTCATTCGTTATACAATATATTTTCCGCAAATGGCTATTCCTATGGAATCAATATTGAGACCCTGCAGTTATAATCTTTATATCGATTTAAACCAGTAAACACTCATCGTTGACTTTTGTTTTGTATTAAATTAATTAATTTTCATCACAAGTCTTGAACCGACACATTTTCACGTCCTTAAATTGTGCATTAAATCAATTTTATTGAAAATATCTTCATTAATTATCTCAGCGTAGACGTTTATTCGGGGCGTGGATCTTTAGCACACTCTCGAAATCATAAAACACTCAGTCTGCAATTTAAGTAATCAACTCGTCTAAAAGCTTAGTGTATACCTACAGCAAAGCTTCATAATAAAATCAATGATGACTCGAAGCCGTTACCCTTAATTTAGATCGCGTTACCCTTTTCATAATAAGTCGTTGATAATGAAAAAGTTTCTTATAAAGATAGAAGTATCACTAATCAGTGATAAACGTTATTTCTAGTTATTATTATAATAATCCCAATAATTACTTGATTTAAGTTATAAAAAGGATCAAGATAAAATTCATTTTTGTTCTTTTCCTGAATAAAACTGTTTTTTCTTTCACCAGTTCACGACCATTTTATTAACTAGTTAGGATCTTCCCTTAATTTAAGTTTCATGTTCCATACTGTAACTGTAACACAATTGTGGTTCCCCCTTAAAGTGACAACTAGCTCAAACTGCAATAAATTCTAATTATTTCGATCTGACGTCAATTGAATTTCATGACTCCTTTTATCCCTCAAAAACCGCAAGCCCATCGGAGACCCTCAAAGTATTAAAAGGGAATGTCAAATAATTTATTAATTCTGTTTGGTTGGTAAAATTTGCTCGGATTTAGAATATATTCTATGTTGTGTTCTAAGCTTATGTCGATTTTAATTCGTTTTTATAGTGCAGTTAAATCACTCAAAAAACAAAGAAGACGAAGAAATAAATAAATAGACACAATTTTCCAATATGTTAATAAGATTTTTATTACTAGATAACGCCAAAACAATCCAACCAAGGGTATTAATATCTCCGAATTATTATACCTACTCCTCTTTTTATGCCAGTATGACAACAAATAACCAAAAGGAATGTTCTTACTTTGGGATCCACCAAGGACCCTAGAAAATCAAATATAAACAATCAAGCAGCAAATAAATGCAAACTTCGATTTTCTGAAACACAAAAAATTCATACCCAAATTAGGTTTACGTTTTCTCTTCCACCTTCATTTCTACGAAGTAACCCCAAACTAGTCTGAAGCTTTCTGGCTCGATATTGCTTTGAGTGCCGCCTGATTGTCTGACATGATATTGATCAGCTTGCTCTAAAGAGCTGCTCTGCTGTTTTCTCTATTTCTCTATCATTTTGCAAGATATTGCATGTCACCACTTGAATCACAGAGAAGTAACTTCCCAGTGCATAGCGAAATTTGGGTAAAGAGAACATTAGATGAAAAATAAGTATGAAATCCAAACCAATGGTTCAATAAAACTCAAAGTCCAAACCATTGGTTTGGATTTCATACAACCATATTTGAGATATGGATGAGCTCTTGGAGTTAAAAATAAGTTTATTTTAAGGATTGGAAAAGGCGAAAAATATACAGTGTGATTCCTTTGAAATGATAAAATTCATCATTTTTCCAAAAAATAAGAAAGATCTGACAATAATGTAAATACCTCCATAATATTCGCCATGCTACGAGATGATTGAACACCAAAATCTATAAAAATCGTGCTATCGAGAAAATCCGAGAAAATCGAGTCCTTCCATCCTTGAAACTCAGTCTGTTTGAAGGCTGCTTATAAATTTGATGCAGATTCTCCACGTTGTGGGATGTGCAAGTTTTCCTATATAAATTAAATTGTCAAAAGTGTCAATTCTATAAAATAATTTTAGATTATATAGCGAGTGTTTAATAGGGTATTGGTAATTTGGTTCCCGGCATTAGATATTAATTATAGATGTCGGTTAATAATATGTAATTTGGTTCCCAACAACAGAAAGATCATTGGTAATTTGGTTCCCGGGCATTACTGTAAAAGAAGCAATACCTTCATAATCACTTGTTTATTTTATTGTAGTTTATTGCAGTGTAATTATCTAGTATGTGCTTGTTCTTTGGACTTTACTATTCAGAGTTGTACTTCCTTTGTGTCGTTCAGTTGTGTTTTGAATTAAGCTTCCTCGGTAACATTCATTTTTCTTCAAAGTTGTGTTCCATTCTCGCCATGAATCCCGAAACAATTTCGAGTAGACAAGAAAAACAATTATTAATTATCAATAGTTTAAAACTTTAGGCGAACTATCGAAAGCTCTTGAAAGGTGGTGAGAAGCTATGGACTTGTGCAAACTACAAACAGAAAGTAGAAATCGGAAGAATGTAATAAAAGTTCAACAACGTACAAGAACATTTTTATGATGCAGTTTTGCAGGACTTACATTGCCAAATCCTTAATTCTACCTGAAAATCAAGAGATGTAGAGGACCTGCCCAAAAAACCTGCGAAACTTATTTGCAGAATCTACATATGTATGTATGTATATTGGGATGACATTCACTGCGAGACCTTAAAGATCTATTGTGCCTCCTTAGTTCTTGAGGAAAGTCTCAAAGATTAGTATAGTATAATAGTAGTTCACTTAACTAGTGCGGAAAGTGATACTTTTACGCAGGCTATTGCAGCAATCGCGTGCAAAAAGTCACTTTACACACGTGTTAGGTACACTATTTTTTCTACTAGCATGGATGCAAAAACCCAAAAGTCAACATAAAGAAACATTCATTATTAAATACATGTCAACAAATTAATGATTATTATTTGAGATTCATTTGATGAGGCTTATGCCAGAGCCATTGAAAAAGTATGGAAACACACGTTTCTTTTTTTTTAAATTATAGCAGAATTCTAATAAATTTCTTAATTTTTTAGTCATTTGGTAAACTACAACCATACAAATATCAGTATACTACCCAAAAACTTAGCAAATTCACTTTTCCGCACTAGTGACTCTTTCCGCACGCTAGTAGAACAAATTTTATACACACCACGGTGCTGAAGACATTTATAAGCCTCGCGCCTCATTCCGCTCGGTCAATAAAAATAGTCTCCACCACCTTGGTATATAATATATTAATTATTGTTTGCAATTTTTCCCAGTTATTTTTCTATGTTATATCGTTTTGTTTTTCAACCAACCAAATTATTCCTTAACTACTATCAATTTATCTTTATTCAATTTGTTTTCTTGGGCTTGGTTATATTAAGTTGTGTTAAAAATGTTTGACGTTTCGCTTTCACTGCCTCCCGATCTACAAGTTTCTTTCTGTACTTCAGTTGATATTTTTTGTAGGAACTTGTGAATTCCTTGTCTGTATTGAGCAATTCTAAAACATTGCTTTCCGGGTACCAAATTGCTTATAGAGACCAAGTAATCTGAAAATCTCGGGAACCAAATCACACTTTTTTAAATTCTCTCAAGAAAACGAACTATTTAAACCCAATCTATTCAAATTCTATTGGACTTATACAATGTAACACACATTCCTAATATCTAATAAAAATAACGTGGGTGTCAAATTTACATTTGTATGTATGTAGGTATTACGTTAGTCTCATATTACGAACAGAAACATTCTAACCATTGTTGAATAACTATGGGATCTTTTTTTTGTACGCTTCACGATTTTATGATAAAGATAAATGTCACGGTTAAAATAGTATTAATTGAAATCTTATGTTTTGGTTTTAATAGTCGATTTTTATACGGATACAAGTCAATTACATCAGAAGGTGGAAACATGTATATGCAAAGGAATGTTAATAATCATATTCTTATTTTACGGATCAATCTTGACTGGTTTTTTGCTTTGTAAATTATTGTATATATTGATTCTTTTCACATTTTGATCAAGAATTTTATCATTGAGCGATCTGATCGTTGGAATTGAATTGAATTTTCCCTGACTATAAACCAGCCACCAAGAAAGGATTATTTTAAAAGATGGCTACAATAATGGCAATTAAATAACCCTCATGAGCACAAATTGCAAATGAGAACGCGCAAGTGGGCGGAAGGATTTCAGTAATTGATACAATTGGTTCTTCTGTTTAATTGACCACAACTAGTGAAGTACAGGGTGGATTTTTTTTACCACTTCCTTTTATGTGGTATTCGTAAAGGTTAATTGAACATGTAATTGAGTAGTAGGTGTTGACGAAGATCAGACACGACGATCTCTGGAATAAATTGGATTACGTGTTTTGCCGTGAGGCTGCGAAATGGAGATAAAATCATCTCGAACAATGAACTTTTCCTGATTTTTCTTACAATTCTCTACCTGTTCGAGAAGTAACATATTTATTGACGGATTACTTCCCTTTAACTTTGATGCCAAATAATATAAAATGTTGTTTTTCCACTACTAGCTATGAAGTTGACAATTATTGCGTCTTCTAGCCATCTACAAAGTTGAATTTCTCTATTGGTGTTTTTTTTTCTATTGTTAACCTAGGACAATAATGAACAAATTCGGATATTTTGAGAATCCATGGATAGTAGTTAAACAAAAGCTTGATCAATATAATTTCACCCAGGAGATTGTCTTTGATATAATATTATTTGCTGCTTGAAATTACCTAGCAAAACAAATTTTTTTTAAATAAAAATGCCATCAGACTGATGAGACATAAGGATTACTTTCATAATCTATGGGTTGGATGAGGAATAAAAAAACAGTGTACATGCCAGACAGTCAAAAACGTTTTTGGAGCTCTGTAGCACTATGTGAAATTAAACATCGTTATGCCGTTATTTCGAAAACTAAAAACTACATTTTGCTTGAAATGGTCGCCATTTCGGCCCAACAAATCGTATCGGAACCGTTTCTTTATTTTCAAAAATCTGCTCAATTTAATCAGCTTTATCATGCTTCTACCGTATTTACAATATCTTGGAAAATTTATCCGGAAATTTGAAAAAACTGAAAAAGGTGCTTTTTTGTGATACATTACATGTTTCCGATGTATTTCTTTCATTAGAATGCGATGGTGCTATTGAATTTATCGTAGGGCGTACCTGAAAAGTGCTAGAAGTTGAAAACTACGCGAAAAAAGTGAAAAAATGACATTTTGTGTTTGAACTGGAATGGAAAAAGGCATATTGCGGTTTTGCCCAAAAGATAGATTATATATTTGAAAATATCATATCCAAAATTCGCGTTAATCAAAGTGGGCTTTTTGAGAAATCGCATTTTTTTTACAAAAAAAAAACAACTTTTTGATTTTTTCGAATTTTTCGGAAAAATTAAGCAGGTTATGGGAAATACAGAAAAGGCATGATAAACTGATTGAATTACGCACATTTAAAAAAAAACAGTTTCGATACGATTTCTTGGACCGAAAGTGCGACCATTTTAAGCCAAATGCATTTTTAGTTTTCGAAATAACCGCTTTACGATGCATACTTTGTCATGGTGCTATAGTCTATATAGAAAGGACAAGGAGTAATAAATCATTCATTT
>CAJUYG010000098.1:198294-216742 GCA_910591675.1 Galerucella calmariensis | reverse complement strand
TCTCTCTTTCTCTCTCTTTCTCTCTCTTTCTCTCTCTTTCTCTCTCTATCTCTTTCTCTCTCTCTCTTTCTCTCTCTCTCTTTCTCTCTCTCTCTCTCTTTCTCTCTCTCTCTTTCTCTCTCTCTCTCTCTCTCTTTCTCTCTCTCTCTCTCTCTCTCTCTCTCTCTTTCTCTCTCTTTCTCTCTCTTTCTCTCTCTTTCTCTCTCTTTCTCTCTCTCAGTACTTGTTAGTGTTGTTTGCTATATCCGTATCCTTTAATACGAGTTGTAACTTATATTTCACTTCTTCATTTGCATTGTCTGAAGGTCGTATTTTAATTGCTACCTAACTGATATAAAAGTTTTTTTGCTAATTATAGCAATTTATAACAGAAACATTAAAAAAATTGCATGAAGATCAAGACGTGCTGGTTTTTGTAACTGATGAAAATGTATTTCCACACTTATGATATTCTTCGACAATATTTAAGATGGGTTTTATAAATTGTCTGCATTGTGGGTATCAATACTTATATGTATTTTGGGGTAATATTAAGAGAGACCTAAACCATCTATTGAGCCCCTTTACTTCCCCTAGGTCTCTGAGACTAGTAGCTCCAATAGTCCTATTTCCCGAAAGAATTTCAGGATATCTTCAGCATAGAAATGTACCTCTTCTCTCCAGTAATGTCCCAGGTGAAGTGCCCTGGGATTCTAAATTGCTGGAATTTGCATTATTATGATCCATTATTTTTATGAGCTTTCACCCTTGTACGTCAGTTTTGGCCAATCTAATGGCTGCGGTCGATCGATTGGTTTGATTTTTTTTCCATGGTATCCAAGACAATCGCTTTGGCAGATAATTTTGTTCAATTTTGAATAATATTTTTCCTAAAAGTTTATTATCATCATTTGCTGTTTCACAGTGACGATTACGTGACAGGACAAACGATGTATTCGTTGTTTTTTAGTAAAAAATTTCTTCCTGTTTATATTCTTGGAATACCTTGGCAAGTTTCGCTGTATGCAGGGTTTTATTCAATCGATGAAGTAAGTCAAGCAACCAGCAGCTTTCCCACCAGACAATAAATTTTATCTTTGCATCTTATAGAATGTCCGTTGCTTCTTCCCACGAATTCATTATTCAGTCCTATTGAACTCGATACCGTTGAAGTTTGTTTCCTTTTACAGGGATCTGATTGCAGTTTTCGTCATATGTCATAATGGAGGGGAGTTCTCTTTTGTTGAAATACAACACTTTTGCATAAGTCAATAATAACTTTCTCATTTCTCCAGATGGCTTGACCGTAGCTTTTTCAAACTCTGTGCCCTTTTTTCTTCTCTCCAAAATTCACGCCAATTTTTCCACAGCCCGATTTTCATCTAATTGATACTTCCTGAGATTTCAAAAGTCAATAAACGCATTCCTTGAAATTTTTTCACTGTTATCAGTATTCTTTAGTAGGTATATTCGATATTAGAACCAAATCGAGACATTTTTAGATTTTAATATTTGAACCTCCAAAATAGAAGTGAATCCAAATGTATCCATAGCAACACGAGAGCGAAAAGATCACAAGAGTTCTGTTTTCAGTAGTAATAACCCAAGGGCATTGATAATTGTTCGAAAAAATTTTATGACAGATGTCGAAAGCTTGTTGCTTGGAAACAGACCGACGCCGTAGGCGGAGGTCTGTTGCCTATAAGCAACAAGCTTGAGAAAGTTGTCATAAAATTTTTGAGCATTTATCAATGTCCGAGGGTTATTCGGATAGAAAATTTTTTGCTTATTATAGAAAAAGAACAGATCTTAAACAATTTATCTAAAGGTGCAATTAACAAAGGAACAATTAGAAAAGTTAAATGTGACATTTCGAAATATTAAATATTTGAAACTTCAAAGTCGAAATAAATCAATATGCATCCATAGCAACGTGTGAAAACAGCCCCAAGGTCTGTTTTCAGTGTAATGTTGACATGATTGGGTGAAATTGTTCATATGATCAAAAATGAGGAAATTTGATTAGTTCTAGGAACTGTCAAAAAATTTTCAGTAGTAATAACCCAAGGACATTGATAATTGTTCGAAAAAATTTTATGACAGATTTCGAAAGCTTGTTGCTTGGAAACAGATCGACGCCGTAGGCGGAGGTCTGTTGCCTACAAGCAACAAGCTTGAGAAAGTTGTCATAAAATTTTTGAGCATTTATCAATGTCCGAGGGTTATTCGGATAGAAAATTTTTTGTTTCAGTATTACAACCAAATCGTGACATTTCGAAATATTAAATATTCGAAACTTCAAAATCGAAATAAATCAATATGTATCCATAGCAACGTGTGAAAATTGCCCATGGTCTGTTTTCAGTGTAATGTTGACATGATTGGCTGAGATTGTTCATATGATATAAAATGAGGAAATTTGATTGGTTTTTGGAATTGTCAAAAAATTTTCTTCATAATCATTTCTGTCCCGTAATATGTCCTGCCAATTCACCTATATGCCTTCACCCATCATATTATACCTTTTCCTTCAAGCACCTCTTCTATTTCTTCATTTTATTTTTTCTTCATAATTCTCCATATTTTGTGACATTCAGTCCAACAGTTGCTTTTACCAATTTTCTCTCCATTATTTAACAATAATAAATTACTGCTACAAGCTCATGCTCTTGAATAATAACATGCTCTTGTCTTGACACTTCTGCTTCTATCTTTATATAGGTAACCCAATCCTCAAGAATCTTGTATTGATTACGTATCTGTGTGATCAGATGAAATATTTGTTCATGTAGCTTTTTTCCTCTCTGCTTCTATTTCGACTTCTCCAGTACTCGTTTTTGAGTTTTCGTATTTGTTCCAGTATTTCGCCATCTTCTATTTTCTTTCCTTATACTTGGGGCTTAATTTTATTGAAAATATGAAAATAAAAAATCAAACAACCACAACGCCTACAGATTTTTTTCTTTGTGTATATTGAAACAACCTTTTTTATCTTTTAATCTGATATAATGAAAATGTAGATACACAAGCTTTTACGAAACAACAAACATGTATTTGTTTATCTATCTTTGTACAGTAATTATAATCTACTAATTATGAATGAATAATGAGTTGTACAAGTGACAGGAACATCGTAATATCGTAAAATATCAGCAGTCTTAGAGGTGCCAATGATAGTTCTCTGTTGGCATTATACCACTTAAACCCATCTGAAGTGGGTGGTAACATTTTCGATTTTTATTGCTTGGAAATTAAGTGAAAATTACATGAAGTTTAAGATGTATTAGTTGGTTCTCACGGTGTTAACTGGAAAGTTTCGTTATTTATTCTTTTTTTAAATAATAGATGAAGTGTTGGTGATAATTTTGATAAAAATGGACCCGAAAGTTGAATTTCTGTTTAGTCCAGTAACTGAACACCTGAAAACATCGAAAAGTCGCTGAAGACTTCACTTTGGGCTCAATTTGTTGGTCACGACAGGTGTGTTAAACGAGAAAAAAATCAACGCGATTGAGTTTACGGAAGGGGGGGAAATGGCCCTCTAAACCCTGGAAAACGGGTTTCTCGCTAATATCTGGCTAAGCATGCGAATTAGAGAATTTTTCTTTAGATAAAAAATGAAGATCGTCTTATTATCTACAAAAGTGGTTCCATCATTTTTTTCGAAAATTCGATAGTCATCGAGATAATAAGACCTATAAGTCTTCTCACTTCAGCTGCTGATGCTCTGCCTGTAGGAATTCTGCTGTCTATGCAGGGGGCGGACATTTTCCGATGATTCAAAGTTCATCACAATGGGAAGGCTCGTAACTATCATTCCATGTGACTTGCAGTAGGTTCGTACTTGACAAAAATATTTTAAAAAGCAGTCAAAGCTTTGTTCCATTTCTTTAGATAATAAGACGATCTTCATTTTTTATCAGAAGAAAAATTCTCTAACTCGCATAGACAGATATTAACGAGAATCCCGTATTCCAGGGTTTAGGGGGCCATTTCCCCCCTAAACTACCGACAAATTGAGCCCAAAGTGAAGACTTCAGGGACATTCATAGTCCCTTCATTTACTGGACTAATTATTTTATTGTTTGTTAAAAATGTGTAGTGTAAAGGATTTCCTTTGACAAAAACGGCAAAATTATCTCGGGATAAGAAATTTTTTTTTTAAATTGTTACGCTATAATGACAAAAATTTTAAGAAAAATCGTAAAATCACCAGTTTTGCCACCATAGTAAACTGATTTTATTACTTCCTGAATTATCCTTAAAAATCCCTTCAGCTCCTTCAGACCTATTTTAGGTCTTCAGGCTTCACTTTAGTCCCTCTTGTATCCAATGGTTTTCTAGGTGTTCCCTAGGATTAGGCATTACTGTGCAATTTCCAAGTATGTGGATGCAGGTTTATTCTTACATGCCACAGAAACTAAATTCTCCTTCCTCCAATATTATGAGTTTTTTCAGGTGCTTATTCAGGTGCCCGTTAAGATCCCTGTTGAAACCCTTAGTGCAGCTCAACTTTGATTTACATTTATTTGATCCCAACGGGTTGTAGTCACCAGTATAATATTTGATTCCAGTTTTATCCCATCGCTGTTTTATATGATTCAAAAAGAATATAGTTATAATAAAATTGGTAGTAATAACCATCTGAATTCACTTTTTTCGATACCATGGTTATGTATTGACTAAATATTCCAAAATAATCCCATCTAGACCACTTTCCATTCCAGAACCATTAACTTGTCCTGTCTGTGTCTCAACTTTGACCATATGTGCATGTTACGAGAGTTAAGATAGACAAAACTCGTTTCACTACTAAAGTGACATTTTTGTTAATGGGTTTTGTCTATTAAAAGTAAGGTGTCGCCAGAAATGTGATGTATAACATTTCTCAACTTTGAACTGTAATTCATTATCCTTCGGGGCATATAGCCTGAGAAGTAGAAGTTTTTTCTTAGTGATCGGTCTACTCTTTGAAAAGTAGTTTTGTGCTAGTTGTGCTTACTATTGGAGTTAAGCCCGTTCCTGCACTGTACTAAGTAAATATAAAAAAACATTCAATAAACGTTATTAAAATATTAACCTGAATCGTCACTTCATACAACCCACCACACATCGATGAAGTCATTAAAAATTAATTCACGAATCTTTATGTACTTCTTTAATTAACTCGAAGTAGAACATGGTGTTTCAGCAGCAGTATTACAACCTCTTTAGCCGACGCCTGTTCTATCGTAAAATGGCGTTCAAGTGACATCTTATCGTCCTCTCCACTTGCAATGACAGATTTTATGAATACATTCCGATAAAATCTTGCTAAGGATGTAGATAAGAATGGAAGTTGTTGAATTATAGTCGAGATTGCCAACCAGGGCTATTATTTCTTAATAAATTGATGGCAAAGAAAGCTGTATAAACTACTTAAATAATATTCTTATATAGATTTAACCTGTCTTTTGCTACGTCCTTCTTTGTCTTCAGCATTAAATATTAAATTTTCTCTACGCTTTGAACTGTAAGAGATGTTAAACTCTTGTATATAAAGTTTTCATCTCGAGTTTCTGTTCAAGTCCCAAACTAAGTATGTTGTAAGTACGTTATAATATTCGCAATAATTACTCCCTTTCTCTGTGTAAGCAAGAAGTGGCGAGCATTAAGGAAAATGGTTCAAATATAGCAAGAAGTACACTCCGTAAAATGTATGCGGATTTTGTTTTTTGTTGGTCTTTGTTCTGGGTATCAATATTTTCTGCTAAGTCGTTTGAAACCAGTCTGTATAATTTTCTCACAGTAGGGAACATGACTGAAGACTGAAATTTTAATTAGAAAAAATGTGTTATAAATCATTTAAATTAATGCATGTTATGGCATGTCATAAACAACGGTTATAACGAATTTAAAATTCCGCAAAAATCAAATAATTTGAAGGAAATAAATACATTGCTATTGGTTGTAGAGTAGTACAGTATAATTTTGGTACTGCGCGTGCGTCCATGCAACAAGGTATACAATATTATGTCCCCCTAAGTTGGAATCATATGGAAAACTTTTTTATTATTTATTTTAGGAAAAAAAGTTATTCTTCATAAAAAGTTCTGCATCATCTAAAACCTATAATACAGTAATCAAATATCAATATGTTACAGTCGTATACGAGGTGTGTCAAAAATAAAAGTTTTACCCAAGAGTAAATTTGACAATATCGAAAAATGTTCTAAAAAAAGTTGATCAGAATTTTTTATTTTTTTATTTTAGCTTAACGCGCATCGACAGCGCTGGTCATTGGCACAGAAAAAATAAATACAGATATTTACATAATTATTACAAATATTTAAATTAGATTTTACAGTATAGGTTAGTAGCTTTCAGGAACTGTAAGACTTTCTTGATTTTGGTAGGGCAGTGGAGCATTTCCTTGAGGTTGGGCCTAAGATCAAGTTGTTTATATACAGCAGAAAATTGTTTGCAGTCCGTCTGTATGTGCTCAACGGTCACAATATCGTTACAGCTATGGCAAACGGGACGATTTCCTGAAGACATCAGATATCCATGTGAGAGTTTGGTACGACTGATTCGGATTCTTCTGATTGTAGTAGCCTCTCTTCGGGTTAAGAAGTTAAGGGAGAGAGGAGAAGTGGATGGATGGATATCATGAAGTGCTGTCACAGGTGTCGCCAAGAGTCTTGAGTAACGTTTTTGAAGTGGATCTTCAGGTCGGTTGCGAGTTGGACAATGTGTGTTGGGTCGTTGTTAGTGGTAGCATCTTTCGCGTGGCGGTCCGAAGTTTCGTTACCATCAATGCCGATGTGAGATGGAAGCCAGATGAGAGAGACTGTTATATTTTGAGCAACAAGAGTTTGATAGATGTCGTGTATATTCTGGACAATTGGGTGGTCAGTGAAGATTGACTTGATTGACTGAATGCAGGAAAGGGAGTCTGTGCATATTACAATATTTTTGTGGGGTAGGTGGATGCTTTTGAAAGCTTGAAAAATGCTTTGTAGCTCGCCTTTGTGAACGCCTCTCCATTCAATGTGAATGTTGATTCGCCAGAAAAAAGAATGGTACCACGAACTATCTCATTTCTGTTCAGCTTATTCATCAATCTTTCGCAGAAATCCATTCTACGATCTGGATCGTCTTCTGTTAACTCCTGCACAAAAGTTAATTTGTATGGATGAAGTTTTTCTTTATGAGGACATCTTAGAACAGTTGTATGACTAACATTATTTTCACGGGCAATTTGACGTGTATATACTTGAAATTGGATTCTCTTCGACACTTAACAAAATATCCACTTTCACATCATCTTCAACGAAGTGTGGTTTTCTTTTCAATGGTTTGACATGTCCAAGTTCTCTGAATTGTGCATGAATTTTAAACACAGTACTTTGTGAAATATTAGGCATTTCGGGATACCTGTGATTAAATAAGTTTGCCACTTCAACTTGACTTCTGCAGTTATCCCCGTACCCGATCACCGTTAAAATCTCAATTCGGTGAGTCTCAGTTGAATATTCTATTGTTATGTCGACAAGGAAAGAGTGTTTGACAAAGATTTTACTTTTTCAGAATAAACTGTCAACACATCAACAACTGATAGAATAGAAAACAATCCACACTATTTACCGATTTTGTCTAATTATTGGCGTTTTTAGGCAATTTTTAGGTATTTATGATAAAATTCATGGGCGTAGCAGGTTTTGTTTAATATACAAACACGTCTAATAATCCATATTTAGCTAATTTGAAAAAGTACCAATATTTCAAGTGTAATAAATTATTAATTTTAAAACTTCACCCTGTATAATTCATAATTGGCCATACATTATTCAGTTTGTTGGAATCGGTTCATTGAGAGGATTTCAAAAATATGCAAATATACAGGGTGTTCCATTAAAAAAAAAATACTACCGACTATGGCATACTTGCGTGAATCACCCTGTACATTTAAATTTATGTTTACATAACGCACAACTCAATTCAGAAGTTGAGGTGTCTCGGCATTTTTTATAATTTTCTAAAATAATGACATAGAGAATTTTATTCCATAAGTGGTTTCCACACTGTATATGTATATTACGCCGCAGTAAAACAAGAATTGAATATTTAAATAAACTTTTAATAAAGATGTAAAGTTTGAAATCAGTAGTTCCAATAGCTTTTGCGGGATAATAGAGCCACGTTTTTTATACACACCTGGGTATACTACTGTTCTACGTCACTCGCGCTTCAGCGCGCTATGGAGGTCGTGTGAAATGATTTTAATTAATGCGGAACATTAAACTATGTTTTTGAAGTTGAAATTGATTGAAAATAAAAAAGCCCCGTGGTTCAGGATTTTCAAGCTCCAATCTTCAATGTTTCAACTTTGTCAAACTTCTTTTAGGTCAAACTAAACTTCGTATATTAAGGCAACCATAAGGGCGTTCAACTATTTAAACCTGATTAGTTAAATGGGCTCAGACTACAAACGGTGGATACGGCCATGTTTATCAAATTTCTTGGAATGTTATGAATAAATTCTGAAACGATAATTCTTGATAATGTGATAGCTTTCTTTGGCATATTTTAATCAGTATAAAATATAAACTTTCATCATCATCGGCCTCTTATATCTGTGGAATAAATAGCGAGATTATATCGACTACGAAAAATTGTGTTTTTGAAGTGGCGCTTTTCTTGTAAAGTACGATCATTTTTTGCGGTTATATATACTGAAATTCCGCCAGCTTGAACTTTATTTTTGCTGTAAAGTACGCTAAATTTATCTACAAACTTGCGGAAAATTCATCATCATGAAAAAACACGAGATATTTTTCTTTTAAACCGATATTACTTACGGTGTTTAAACCGTGAGATTTTGTAGATGAAAAGGTGGATAAATGTTGAGGAAATTAACGGTTCGGAAGTATTAAACTTTTAATATTATCTAAAATTGGAGTTATAAGTTAAAATATGAGGTTTATTGAACAATTTTAACGAACAGTGCTTAGACTCCGTTTCACATAAAAAGAAACTACGTGATGTTCGCCAAATGTCTTGCGCAGAAACCAAAATCTGTCTTGTTTCATGCCATTGGCGTTACAAACGATGTTTCATGCCCACAGTAATTTTATTATTGACATTATATAATAATTTATCTACACATAATTCAAATTAAATGAAAGATAAACAAATGGAGAATAGAAATGTACACTTGCCGACCCTTTTTTTTGGTGGGGGGGAAACCGCTTGGCGAAGGATGCTGGCTATCGGCATCGATTGCATCCAACAGTGTGGGGCGCTACTCCCACTAAAACCCCCCATTTATGCCCTCTCCCATAGCCGAAACCGTCATTTCTGACTAATTAGATCTGCAATGATGGCGAGAGTATCCTGGTCTCTTAACATGCCGATAACAGTTGCCGATTCTATAAGGCTTGTTTGCATTTAAGGTTGTGTTTGAAGCAATTATTTTACCGTCGAATATTTTTGAATATCCCAAGACGTTTAATTGGAAGTGTTATATTTGATCTAAAACCATGCCTCCTGAATAACTTGTTGGAGTTGGAGGAAAAATTATCCACAGACCAGGCCAACAGAATGTTTAAAATGTTGCAACTTTTACGAGTTCCGAGTCCGAAGCTTAACATGGAATTTAAATTCCTCCAAAAAATCATCGGTAAGTCAAATAAAAAATAATAATAATCCAATATTAGGCATTCAGATTAATTAAGGTTAGGATTGAGTAGGAAGTTGGTAGGAATGGGAGTTTTGAGGAAAACCAGCATGGGTTTGTAGAAGGAAAATCATGCATCTCATCGCTGGGCAATGTGGTGAACTTGGTGGAAAGGGCTGGGCAGAGTAGCTGCAGGAGTAAAAAATTGGCACTGCTCGTGTTCTTCGACGTAGGGAACGTGTTTAACAGTGTCAGCAAATGTGTGTCAGCGGTGTTGAGCGCGTTGATGAAGCTTGGAGTAGGGGAGGGGCTAGTTAATCTAGTAGAGGACTATCTGATGGGCCGTGCGATAGTTGACACTGGAAGAAGATGGTATGGGACGGAGATTGAAGTGCCCCAGAGCTCGGTTCTGGGACCGACGCTTTGGAAGTGTGTGTTTGATGAAGTTTGTGGGATAGTATGTGAAGAGGGATGTGAGATTACGGTGTATGCGGACGATGTCTGTCTGGTATGTACGGCAAAGGGAGAGGTGGAGATAGAAAGAAAGACGGAGATGATGTGTAGGAAGATTGTGGAGAAGATAAAGCGGTGTGGACTGGAAGTGACTGCGAATAAGACGGTGGGGCTACTGGTGAAGAGGCGGAGCAAGGCAAGGGAAGTGGGGGTGACAGTGAAGGGAAGGAAAATTCGGATGGAGGAAGCGGTAAAATATCTAGGGGTGTGGTTGGAAAGCCAATTATCCTTCAAAATCCATATGTTGAAGGCTGCAAAAGTAAGGGCAGCATGGCTGGGAATATTAATGAGTAATGTGAAAGAACCGGGGTAATTGGTAGGACGGTAGAGCAGAGTATGCTGTATGGCTCGGAAGTGTGGGGTGAGAAAGCGGTGGATAATGCGAGGGCTATACCACTCCTGCGGGTGCAGAGGGAGATACTCCTGAGGGTGGTGCAGACGTACAGGACAGTGGGAGGACTGGCAGCAGCGGTGTGGTCAAAGTCCTATCCATTGAACTCGATGGCTAGAGCGAGATAGAAACGCCGCTGGAGGAGTGCGACCAGAGAGGAAGCACAGGAGTTGATGGATGAGGATGTGGAGAGAAGATGGGATGAGTATGAGGGTGCGCTAAAAGGAGCGATTGGGAGCAGGAGAAATTGGCTGTACCGGAAATTCGGGGAGGTGAACTACTTCCTGACGCAGGTGCTCACAGGGCATGTGTCGAGAGTGGGCTACCTCCACAAGATTGGGAAAAGAGAAACTGGAGTATGCGAAAGATGTAAAGTGGAGAATGATGCGGGACATGTGTTTAGATGTTGGAAGAACGAGGAAGTTTTGAAGAAAAGGAAAATAAACTGGGAGAAGTGGTGTATTGGGGAAATATGGTGGAGATTATGTTGAGGGGCGAGAACGAATGGATGGAGATACGTGGCGTAGTAGAGAGCATGATTAGGGAAAGAGAAGGACTTGACATGGCATGTGAGAGGTAGGAGTGATAGAGGGGAGAAGATGACAGAGAGTGTGTGAGGGACCGCCGCCTGTCTTGAAGTATGGTGGCATTCCCGTGGGGATGAGTTCAACTCAGTCTGGATACTGGTTAAGGACCAATTTGAACATGAGTTTCCCATCTCGGCCCGAAAAAAAAGCCATTCAGTTTGTTAAAAAATATATGGAAAATATTTGGAGAAGCTTCAAAGAACTTCCAAATATGTACTATTCAAATTTCAAACTACAAATAAATTTTTTATATTCTAATTTTGTTCAATTTCTAATGTTGTGTTAACCTACAAAATATGAAAACGTGACGTTACTGATTTGAAGTCACAATATGGCAGTGGTTTTGACGCATACCTACGACTGCTACTACACGCGGGTTCTTCTTACGTGGAACGGAGTCTATATAAAGTCACTTCGGAAAAAGTATATTTTTTTATTGAAATAAAAAAAAACTTGTTTTAAGATTTTCTTCTATTGCTGTTTTTTAGTTAAAAATGAATTTATGTGTTACTTTATGGATGCACTGATCATAGCTTGCGTAATGTTTTTATAAAGTCGGCATACGTCTATCGAAAGAAGATAACAAAAATAGATAACAAAAGACATAGATGCGAAGTGAATACCTTTCTTAATGGAAGCCGTTTTCGTAAGAGTTAATAACACCATTTGTGTAAGACTCAACAAAGCTTCGTTACGTATAAGGACATGAAAATGTTGTTCAAATAATAGTGAATATTAATTATTTTCACCAGTATTTTAACAAATAGTCAATTATAATTAGCTTTATACTTTTACTTTCCGTAGGTATAGGAAGAGGCGAATATACATTTACAAACAATGGAAGAATAAATCAGTCCCGTAAAAGGATAACAAGCCTTTTTATAAACAACGGAATATTGAAGCAGTTGATTTTTAGACATTTTTGAAATATTTTTTACTGAATTAAATACCATTGTGTTTATACAACACAAAAGGTTCGCAATCGTGTCACGAATATTTGCGAAATACGTTAAAATTCACGAAAATCTTGCGCAGGACATAAAATTCCTGCGTAATCTTCTCATAATAACGGAAAATCAATGGAAAGATGGGGGAAATTAAAATAATATGCGTTGTAAGGTTTCAGGCACTGAAAAATATTTGAGTATAACTGAGCATGATTTTATATAACTGGATTTCTGGATAAAAGAAGAAGCTGGAAAGATTCTGTGACTCTTTAAAGTATTTCCATTGATCCAATAATACCGCTATATTTATAGAATGATAATAATAATAAAATAAATATACACTGTGTCCACTCAAGTTCGGACCATATGGGAAACTTTTTTATTGTTAATATTGCGAAAAAAGTTATTCTTCATAAAAAGCTCTGCATGTTTTTAAATATAAAATACAATCATCAGATATCAATTTTTTTCAGTATTAAACGAGGTTTGTCAAAAAATATGAATTTTACTCAGGAGTAAAGTACTTACCTTTAAATTTGACAATATCGAAAATTGTTATTTCAAAAAGTTGATCAAAATTGGAAACTAAGTCCAATATGCAATTGTATCCATTTACATTGGACAAATAGTTTTTGTGCTTGCTTAATATTGTTTCTATTTTCTCTTCACTCAATAACGCTACCATATTTATGCGTAATATTCTAACGCGTTCTGCAGCACTGTAGTGGAACGCGTTTGATGCGATAATTACAGGCAAGCAAGGTCGGACATGGTTAGTACTTGGATGGGTTACCATGCTAGGGAAAACCATCGTATAGGGCCGTCACAGCCTTGAAATTGTTTCTGTAGGTCTCACAAGTGTCCAAGAAAGTCCAAAAACTGATTGAGGTAAAATTTGTGGAGATGATTTTTTTGGGGTTGAATTCCCAAAACATCTGAAAATGGCTAATTTCGTGTATTAAACCAATTTTAAAGGTATATCTTGTGGCAAGGATTGGTTTTTCCACTTTTCCGATTCCTTAGTGATCCTTTATGTTTCCCTTTCAATAATTTGTAAAACATGTTCCTTCGGGACTCAGAAATAGGTGCGTATAGTTAAAAATTTGATGGCATCAGATCTTCATGTCGTTTGCCAAAGCGGTTTTACATCAAGAAGGTAAGAATGCAAAATGGAGGAAGACAAAAAGAACCAATGAAATGAAATTAAAAAAACATAAATCAAAGAAAATCAATATTGTTGGATGAAAAAACGTAACTTTAACTCTACGAATTCAAACCCCATGGTGCGTGCTATGAATTAATGAAAGAAAAAACAATTCTAGCCCCCATTTCACATGAATTTGAGTACATTTACATTGAAAACTTTCAAACTATACAATCAAAATTTATCTTTAGAAATATTGTACATTGTTTCGAGCATATTCTTCGGATAATTAAAAAATATATTCGAGCCATCATTCGGATGGAAATGTTGAATATTAAAAATAAAATATAGTCCCCATTTCAGCGTCTTTAATGAACCGGAAAAGAAATGAAAAGAAAAATCCCTGCGGCCTTGTTTCTCGCCACAACGAAATTCATTTGTCGTTTCGGTTTGTCTCGTTAGCGGTAATAGTTGTAAAAATAACCGAGAACTGACATCTCTTCATTTTTAACGATCGCACGGCTAATAACCAAGTCATATTTTTTGAGGAACTCATACATCACTCGCGATTTTTCCACAAACAGATGTTCTAACTGCACCTTCACCACCTCGCTATTTATTATTTCGAGATTGTAAATAAATTACTGAGTAAAGCAACTGATGTATCCACGCACCGCCGTATTCCTTTCATGTTTGCCAGTTCTCTCGTTAGGCCAGGCTTTATATAATTCTTATTCTGTGACATTGCCAAAAACTTGACAATACTTCACCACAGAACCGTAACTATTCATAATTTAAATATATTCTGTAAGTTCCTTGTGGCATTATTTATTATTTTCTCTCTTATTTTTTGGGATTCCATTTCTAGTAGACTATCATATCTTTGGAATGTCATAAAATAAAATTTTATTTCACATTTTACCAGAGATGTGATCTACTATGAATGGACCTAAATAAAATTTGACAACAAAGTTGTAGTCTTAAACTTCAAAATATTATTGATTGTCTAGTTATATTTTTTTCGTTGTGTCAGA
The DNA here is from genome assembly GCA_910591675.1 of Galerucella calmariensis. Lineage (NCBI taxonomy): Eukaryota > Metazoa > Arthropoda > Insecta > Coleoptera > Chrysomelidae > Galerucella > Galerucella calmariensis. Next base: position 202,489 of record CAJUYG010000098.1, on the reverse strand, counting down.
TAGGGACCAAAAATTATTTTATTATTAGTTATTCTTGACAAAGGTAGCTGGAATGCTACCGAAACGTCGAAATAAAAAAATAAAAAACATTATTATGGTTTGATTCCCAAAAAATAAGAGAAAAAATTATTCATAATTTAATTACTTAATGCAAAAAGTCAACACCATTTATTTATAGAGAGAGAATGTTCTGTAGCCTTGATCGGTATAAGTTTGTGTTTCAAGCAGAGACGATTGCCGCTATATTGATCAACGTCAGGCTGGTGTAGACTGTAGACCCTGCTAAGGGGTTAACAGACTGGCAAGGGACAACAAAGTGTTTCTAAATCCGTGACCGGACACTGCACCCTGAGGAAGCATCTGCACAAAATTGGCCAAGTTAGTGAACCTTTATTCAGAAAATGTGAACTCTAGAATAAAACACCTACTTACATATTCTGCTTCTGTGAGAACTTACAAGAACTCAGGCGCAAGCACTTTAAACAGGAAATTTCCCAACTTTTATAACTACTAAAAAGAAAATCCCCCAGTCAAACTAGTGGCCCATATAGAAGACACGTAGCTTCTGGAATGGAAGTAGATAACATGTGGAGTGGTACAAATGGTTAGTTCAAGCTCCTGGGCTGTTGAGCACAACCCAAACGAATGAATGAAGTTAACATCAAGGTTCAATGTAATGATAAAGTAGATCATGATTTATCAAACATTAAATGGTATAAAAGAAATAAAAATATTGTCAGTTTGGGAATATTGATTAGATGTTTGCGAGGAAAAAAAATTGTATGTGACAATTAATTAGTGTCAAGTTAATCCTAATAAGACTCGTTGAAGGACTAAGAGGCAATCATTTTTTGCTTAAAAACAAAAAACAAAAAAATTTAATTTTTTGTCCATTATTTTTTATTGTCACTCACTATTTTCCAGATATTTAAGATATAATAGACTAGTTTTAAAATCTTTTTAGTAAAATGAGTATTTAAAAAGACCGTATCTCTCATTGCATCAATCGTACAAAAAAACGCATTTGCTTCTGTTAAGCCTTTGCGCTTTTTTTAAGCAACAATAGTTTTTGGTAAAATCCCAAATATCGCTTTAAAATTAGGATTTTTTTGGGTAAAATTATCAATATTATAACATTACTAGGGCAAAAAGCAAGTATAGTACTTTTTGTTGACAAAAATCCTGGTAGGAATCAGTGGGTCCATCTATAAAACATTACGTAGTATAATTTTTATATGTTTTGGACACGCAAATGTTTCAAATGATTTATTGGAAATATTTAAAGCAAAAAAAAAATTTTGTTCGTATTTCAAAATACCATTAAGAATGGACCTAAGCGAATAGAGTTTGTTTTTAAGAAAACTGCATCTCTTATTACAAAATAATTTTGCCTATCGAAATTTTCCATGACCTATATCTTGGAGGGGTACATCTCATGGAAAACGGAAAAAGAACTTTCCACTTGAGAAACCGGGGATTTTTCCAACAGGTAGGTTTATTCTGGTATATTTTTGCATCCACCACTCCCTTTTATGGTTCACAGTTCTAAAATTGTATTATCGTATTTGACACACTCTCCTTAAATACAATTGACTTCAAGTGGCTGCCTGTTTTTCGGAATTAGACTACAATTCACCCCCTTGACTGGATTATAATATGTTTTTTAAGTTATTTTATATTATGTATTATTAGTACCTATAAAGTATATTCCGTATCACCATTTTTGAATATTTTGTTGTGAATTTCTTTTATTTTTAAATTATGTCACTTTTTTCCTAAAATTTTATAATTTTCCATAAAAATCTCTCTTAGTCTGTCATGGAACCAACACAATAAAATAACCATGTTCTGGCCTAATTCATTAAATTATCCATACCACAATGTTAAACCGTTTTTCAGTCTCACTCTAAGAAAGAATGGATTGATATATTTATAGACACACGGTATATTAATTTATCCGACAAATAAATTGTTTTTTATTGTTTAGTTTAAATAGTTTAATACTGTAGGCGATTTATGTGTAGTTTATAAACTGGCCTACGATGCACACGTCGTATTCGTTTCGAGTTGTGAGGTCCCAATAATAACGCAATGTGCATTCTAAACGAGGCTCCTACAATCGGACATACCGAGATATTCGTAGTCTTCGAGGGTTTTATTAGTCGTGGCACAGCCAGTTGATCCAATAAATCTCGACAAAAACCGTTGGCTCTACAAACTTACAACAACACCGGCGACGATGCATGGAAAAATTGCCGTAGACTCGCTTATCCTATTTTGGATCAACTAGTTGTGAAATGATTTGCCCGACGTTCCTTATTTGATGAACTAGTTCATCTCGTCAAGTTAAAACAGGTTATATCGAGGAATTTATATACATATTAAAACTTTGCTGATGGGATAGAAACATGACGGCTGACTACTGTTGGTGACGTTAGAAAAACTGTCCAAGTGAACTCTGTAATAGAAAATTGTTGAAAAGAAAATTTTTGAACGGGTATCATAGGTGAACCAGTGGCGGCTAGTAAATAAGCGCTGCAGAGCTCCCAAAAAATCTTCTAATCAACTTGAATATTTCCTTTTAAAAAATATAAAATTTATAATATATTTTGTAAGGCATTCGCATTGTCATGATGATAAAAAAAACTGCGAGCGCAAGCCACAGCTTAAATAAGAAACCAAATTCGTAAGTAGAGTCCACCAGTTGAATAACGAATCTATTTCGTGCGATCGTTGATATTTTATATAGCTGGGCCATATACTAATGTGCTCTGCGAACTCTTTTAAACAACCGCGATGCTCACTTCTCCCCCTTGCGGTCTAAAACAGCCATGATTTTAACAAGATAGTTCGCTGCATTTATTCCAGCGGAGCGTGGCATACAAAACGATTGATTTAACTTATTAAAGTGCAGATATTTCTGTTACTGCGTATATTTGACAATTATTATGTAAACTGTGATCTATGGAGGAGGTTTTCAATTTAATCAATGTAAAGAAGTTTTGTATGTGGTTATTTTTTTATGTGATGAATTGACCAACATTGAAACCAAAATATGTGAATATTTGAAAACTACATTGATTACTGCTAATAACTCTTTCTGACTTACTAATAACTTTAAACACCAGGACTAAAAATGTGTCCAATATAGCTTTTTAGTTTTGAATTATTATCGACAAATCTTTTTTTGTGTATTTCGCTTGATTTACAATCTACATCATTATAAAGTATTAGGTGAATGAGATACAAGTTTTGGACGTGAAAGAAAAATATCCAGTGGTATTTCAACTTATTCCATTACATATATATATATATTATATATTGGCCTTTACATTTCCGTAGAAATGCTCCATCTTGGAGCTCTTAGATTCCTTTATTGCGGTGAATCACTTCGCCTTGTTATCTGAGATCTCTTCTTCTTAATAGTTTTCTGTTTTTTTGCCTTGTCTACAATTTCTCTCCACTTCTTTCTGTCCTGGCACAGTTTATTCCAGTTTCTAAGAGTTCTAATGTCTTCGATTATTTGATTCCCCCATTTTTCTTTTGGCCTTTCCCTTGGTCTTGTTGTTTTTGGTGTCCATGTAGTGATTTTTCTTATTAGCTCCTCTGGTTGTCTGCGGTGAATGTGTCCCCACCACCGTAGTCTTTGGGCTTTAATTACATTAACGATATCTTCTCCTTCTAGAATATCTTCAATCTCATAATTGTATAGGCTCCTGTACTGATCGTTGTCTATTCTTTTGGGACCGTTGATTCTTCCTATGATTTTCCTTTCGAATATTTTTAGTATTTCTATGTCCTTGGCTGTGAGGCACATGGCTTCCGCTGCATATGTTACAATTGGGCGTATTGACGCTTTATATACTTTCAGCCTTTTTTGTTTACTCAAATTTCCATCTTTCAGTATTTTTTGTACTTCCAAAACATCTTATTGCCCATCAGTATTCGCTGGGTTATTTCCTTGCTTCGATTGTTATTGCTGGTAATAATTACCCCTAGGTATTCAAAGACTGACACTTTTTCGAAACAATATTCCCCTATTCTTATCTCTTTTATGTTCGGTTTCTCTTTTCTTGAGCATATGAGATATTTTGTCTTCTCTTCGTTAATTTATAATCCTCTTTTCCCTGCTTCTCTGATGAGAGTTAACAATGCGTTTTCCATGCTTCTCTTGTCTGTTGCCATTAACGCTATA
>CAJUYG010000098.1:158162-188294 GCA_910591675.1 Galerucella calmariensis | reverse complement strand
GCCGGAGCGGCCTCGGCGATAATCTCTCTCTCGGAACGCGAAAAAGCATTTTGCGGCCTTAGTATACAAGTAACTATTGTGTTGAGTTTTGTAATAATAAAATAATAACGTATACCTATGTGCAATTCAATTTACTAAGCCTGTATAAATGTTACCTATCTCTCAAAAAATCCCCTATAAGTTATATTAAGATATATTTTAATCTATTGATATTATACTATAAGGACTATTCCGTTGTTGTCAGATTGTATCGTTTGAATTGAATTTATAATTTAAGTGAATTTATTATAATTTCGTTTCACTATAATTCAAAACTAGCTATACTATTTCGATGGCGAATTTAAAATCGAAATATTTCACTTATAAATTCAATTTCACTGATTTTCCAAACTTGCCCATCTGGTCCGAAGTAACAATATTGAAAAACCCTGTATAACATACTGATCATTTCGTTTCATAAAAAAGTGAACCTAAATTAAAAATTCTCGTTTTCAAACCGCCATTTTCCCCATCGTCCCGTTGTTAAGTGTTAATTATTTTATACTTATGGTGCAAGTGCTCAACATTCCATAAGAATCGCTACTTCTCTTCTTTCAAGATTAACGCAAAAAACTAAAAGTTCTTGTTTTGTTTTAGGTGAGTTTGGTTGTTGCTCAAAGAACGTGATGTCTACCACTTTCTGCAAATTGTAAGTACAGAAAATATTTTAACCTTATGTTGTTGGTACGCTCGTAAATGGTATTCTCGGGTTTTTTATCCTTACAGAACCGTACTTGGAAATCATTTTAATCATTAAAAATATTCATTGAAGAATAATAGATTCAATATTATTATACAGCCTTACAAATTTGTTTTTTATATTTTCCAAAAAACAATGATGTTGCCCATTCTCATTGCAAATCAACTTATTTATGTTACCATGGAAGTATATTATACAGTTATTTCATAGAATACCTAGTTATTCCATGGAATAGCTGATCGTGTCCGTTTAAATGTGAAATATGATATTACTTTGACTATTTAACTAGTTATGCTGTGAAATGGTAGGTATTCCCTGAATTAACTGATGAGAGACAGTTAAAGTGTGAAATTGACAATTTATCTGATATTTAATTAAACTATAGTGACAGACAATAGGGAATATAATTTTTTTTGCTGTCGTTTCTTGTGCCCAATTGGAAAATTCAATAGCCAAAAGATAGTAATAAATATCACTCAAATTTTTATGATCACTTTTTTTATTGATAATGTTTTGTTCTTGAGATATGTGAGCCATTTCCAAGAAAAGTCTTTTTTTCGTATTTGATTGTATATCCAAAATACTGACAGGATCAAAATCCATAATATGGTCTTAATCAATTATATGTTTGGCCAAAGCACATCTGTCGGGATATAATCTGGTATCACTTTTATGGAGAGAAATGCGGTTTTTCAATTTTTGGCTAATATGACCAATATATTTATCTTCGCAATTTCTACAAGGGATACAGTATACCTACTACATTTGAAAGATTAAGAATATCAGTTTTATTTTTAACTCTTGTATAAATTGATTTTATCGTTAAACATGTTTTATTTGCAATTTTCATGTTTGTAAGTGGTTTGAAAGTTCTAATTAATTTTGGTGTAATTTCTCTAATGTATGGTATAGAAATATAATAAAAAGGAATTCCAGCATGCTCTGGAATAATGTCCAAATTTGGGGAGTTATATATATTATATATGAAGTCAATCACAAGTTTAGTCTGGCCAAGATATTAAACATTAAGTAGGTATCACATCAATTGTAATTTCTGTCATTATAGACTGTGACAGTTCTACAAACTTCAATTTCTTCAGTTATATCATGTATTTGTAGTGAAAGCTGCGAACATTTAGAAATTCTCAATTTCCAGTTTTCTCCTGCTGCATTTTGGTCACTTTAGCAGTTTTACAAATTTTAATCACAAATGTTGCATCACAAAATATCACGTTACTAGATTTTTTCGTTTTTTTTCACGGCTGCTAATAATTTTAACTTGATATATTCACTGCAAATAGTATACAATTTGTTTATAAGTGTGTCGAACTCGACAACAGCTTGGTTTGATGTACAAGAGCGCTATCATTCCCTATAAATAATTCAAACGTTTTTCATTTTCCACTTCGAGTTTACACTTGGCAACATTTTCGGCTTTCCATAATGAATGATACGAATAGTATCGATTTTAATGTCAAGCGGGAACAAGATTTATTTCCAGTTAAATTGTAGGATTTTGCAAGCTGGTGGTTTCCTGGGACATAATAAATTTATTAAGTTGATAATCATTTTTTTCTTCATTTTTATGTGTCAAAAATGGGATTTGGGAAATGAAAAATACTTTTAAAATCAGTCTCTCGTGAAACTGATAAACAAATTTTTGGCTAGTAGTAGCATCGCCCTCTCTTATCGAACCACAATAGTTATTGAACAAACCAAGATAGGGAATTTTGGTAGTAATGGATGCTGTTTTGAAAAACATTAAACTGCTCTTTTGTGAAATACAGTCTTCAGGGTTATTCATTATAAATTACCCACCCCCTATCATCGTTATAATTAGTTTTAGAAAAAAAAATTCATAAAAAAATTGCTTGGTTACAGCTGAATTTTCTCAATATTCTATCGAAAGTTCAGTAGCGTGCAAAGTTAAGGGGATACAAAAAATAATAGTTCTTTTTTAAATGGGACACACTGTATATTTTCACATTTTTGGAATAGACTTTTTTTCTGATTTCAAAAATATACAATATGTTACCCCTACCTTGTACCGTTTTTAAGTTATGAAATGTTGTAAATCTTAGTTTTAGTAATTACTGTAAATATGAAAAAGATAATGAATTAAAGTAAGCCATGAAAATGACAACTAATATATGTTTGATAATTGTCATTTTCCATATAAATTAATTAGAAAAAGTCAAAATATATACAAAACAGAAAACAAAGACTTATTAAGAGAATTATTCATAAATAACAACTTATAAAAGATATTCGAGATGTCCACCATTATTGTAAATGCATAATTGATAACACCGCAGATGACTTCATTATTTTCATTTAGATTGTTAATTTCAAGTTGAATCCTTGCTTTAATCTCTTGTATATTAGTTGCTTTTTTTCTATCCCCCAGCTTAGCTTACCTAACTACAGAATTCTTAGCTGAGCTGAATTGTAATTCGAACGCACTTTTCAAACGCTGTAAAGTCGACAGTATCGGCGCAAGCGCATTTGCATATGAACAAAGATGGAAAGGTAAACAAATTAATAAATCAAAAATTTATTGAATCAGAACTTTCAATTTCTAGACTTAGTTAACCTAAAAATTACCAGTAAAATCGGGAAACTAGTAGCTCAGAAAATGGATTTACTGGATCCACATTTGGAACAACACAACAGGTCTCGAAGAAGGTAAACCCATAGAGAAATATAATGGTAAACCTTTATGAATTAAAATAAAAATTCTAAACGGATTCTATTAAGGCCCGGTTGTACATTTGAAGCTCAAAATTGAGCTCAACTGAGCTGGGCTTAAAATATTAGCTTAGCTCAACCCTAAGCCTGTTGTACAAACATGGTTCAGTAGCAGCTCTACTAAACCTATATATTATGCAAGTGTTTCTAACTGACGCATGCGTATGACGTAAATTGGTCACATTATGTTTGTCAAATAACCTAACTAATGTCATATTTGCTACCTATTAGTTTTACAAGATATTTCCTCTGATATACAATCTGTCACAAAGCGAAAGGTTTCATTATAAAGACGAAATCTTTCAATAAACTCATGATCTCTCCAACATTCACGCTCTCTATACACCCGAGGTCTTTTCGGGTGTTGTACGATTCCAATAAGTTCCAAAAAATCCTCATCATCGGTTAAAATATCCATAATTAACTTTGACAAACTTTTAATTTAATATTAAATTAAGTCCAGGTTATGTTTGCATAGAATTCATTCATGATAACAATATTTGTTCCGTGCTTAAGCTTACATTAAACCTGCCCTCTTGGAGGCTTTACTAAGCTTAAGGTTTAAATGAAGCTCAACCGTAAGCCAACTTTGTACAACAGCAATCTGACGCTGAGCCTGAGTTCACACTTGAGCCTTCACTAAGCTGCAATTGTACAACCGGCCCTAAAAGAGCTCCAAATATGTTTTTAAGGCTAGAATTTTTATCACATGTCAAAAATGAGTGACTTTTCTTGCATTCGCGATTAAACTTAGCTAAGAAATTTTGCTGAGTTAAAAATCCAGCATACTTGGCGGAGGCAAGGGGGGAGGTCAGTTGATCTTAGTAAATCCAACTTCACTGGCAAAACGAACGCTAGCTTAGCTAAGTTTAGCTTAGGTTAGCTTAGATTGGTGGTAGAAAAAAAGCAACTATTATTATTATTAATACAATCTTCCACCTATCTGTAAACATTTTAATTACTTTATTAGAAAAATGTCAATTATAAAATAAGTATCTATTAGTTGTCATTTTCTTAGCTTACTTTGATAAATTATCTTTTTCATATTATTTACAGTAATTACTGAAATTCAGATTTTCAACATAACTCAAAAACGGTACAAAAACGAGGTAGGGGTAACATATTATATATTTTTGAAATCAGAAAAAAAAGTCCATGCCAAAAACGTGAAAATATACAGAGTGTTCCATTTAAAAAAGAACTATTATTTTTTGTATCCCCTTAAATTTGCACGCTACTGAACTTTTGATAGAATATTAAGAAAATTCAGCTGCAACCAAACAACTTTTATACGAGACTTTTTTTCTAAAAGTAATAATAACGATGATATGGGGTGGGTAATTTATGATGAATAACCCTGTACAGCTTTGTCTCTATTAGCGATCGAGTTCTTTCTTTTAGAAATCTTCTGTAAGTTCCTTGTGGCATTACTCATTATTTTTTCTCTTATTTTTTGGGAATCAAACCTCAATAATGTTTTTTTTTATTACTAGTTAATCTTGACATCGGTAGCTGGAACGCTACCGAAACGTCGAAATAAAAAATAAAAAAACATTATTGTGGTTTGATTTCTCTTAGAAGTTATATCGGGTAAAAAATGGTGGAGTGGGCGTCACCGAGCAAAATTATTATTTTACATCTTTTGAGCTGCAGTAGATCCATTTTTGGGTCATTTCTTCCCATTGTAATCCTCTAGTCTCCAATAAAAACTGTCACTTTTCTCACCAAAATTTAAAATGCTCTTCAACCAATAAGTCAAAAAATGTTGTTTTATGCTCATAACCAACGTATGCATCTCTAAATTTTGCAGTTTGTCACGTCCGACATGAATAAGTAACACATCCCAAGATACTGCCTTGTCATTGTATATATTTGCCGTCTTCTATTGTAGTTCAAGTATTTTTCATTTTGACGAAACAAATCCTCCACAGCTTAGACTCGTATAAACATGACAAACAAAACATGAAGCTCACTGAATCACACAAAGTAGAGTGCATTTTCGTCTCTGGTGTTGCTGTGTGAAAGCAAATACTTTGCGACAATGAGATGTAGATATATACAGGGTGGCCGGACGAAAACGAAACAAAACCATTATCAGGAACACATTTTCCCGGTATTTGGCTACTTTTTTAGCGGGGTTAGGCATCACCTCAAATATTTAAATGGAATTAGTGATCGTTTAAAGTATCAATCCAAATCCCTGTGAATTTTGAAATTCTGCTTATTATTTTCCAATTGAATTTTTTTTCATTGAAGCAACACGTCTCGACTACTAAGATCATTGACACGGTGACAATGAGTTTTAAAATATTAAATTCACAGTGCACATATTACAGTTTATGGTCCATTAAGCATTAGAATGTCCCTTAAGTGTTTAAACAAGTTTGTATGGTTCTTAGCTTAATTTGAAATTATATACATGCTATCTTTGGTGTGATTTTGTTTTATTTTCAAAGTATAATGAGCATATTCTGTCAGAAAATGTTTGACAGTTGATAAACAGCTGTTACAGTGGCTGCATACGGGGTGATGAGTAGATGTCATGATATACCCGTGAGTTAGCTTGTTTTAGTATGTCTAATTCTTAGTCTTCTTAGGATGACTTACTTTTCCTGGTTATGGGTGGGAGTTTTGAGAAAGTGAAAATGGGCTGTACATCATGTAAGTGGCTTTTAGGACTAATATTTTTGGTGAATATCCATATTCGCGGCTTTTGCGAAAAATGTTTATGAAAATGTTTTTCATCAACACCTAATAAATGATATTTTATGCAATATTGGTGAGGGGGAAGACTTCGAATATGAAATGAAAAAGAGACAAAAAAGGTGTGAGAGAACAATTAGTGGTAGGACTAGATGTAGAGGAGCAAAACCGAGGCACAACAACTCGCAAACCAACACCCAAACAAAATACAAACGTCAACAAGTCGAAGAAACGTCACTGAAATTCGGGTTTTATGAGGTTTAATGGGTTCCATCCTCTTAATTTTATATGGGACGCCATTTTTTAACAACAATGATTGAAACTTCTCTCAAAAGCGGCGATTGTGGGTATATACCATATTTGTGAATGAGTAACATCTCAAAATTAAAATTATGTACTTTTTTCAATTTTTTCAAATGTTGATTTTGTTGCTTTGCATTGTTTGATAATAGCTTAGTATCGTTTTCGTCCGGTCACCCTGTATATGTAAATATGTGAGAAAGTTCTCGCTGTAGAACTAAAATAGCCAAGAAAGACGAGTTGCTGTCGTCACTCGGGCAACGAAGTGAATATATTCATTTTGAACAATGACAATACTTCGGGATATTTATCACGAATATTCGTCTACTTCGGACAAATTTTCAAAATACTTAATTCTCAATAAATTTGTTCATTGCAAATTATCAACTATTAATTTCTAGAAAAGTAACTTGGAGGCATCATTTTATGGAGTATATTAATATCGTTTAGTACAGATTGTGGTTTCAAAAAGTTTCCGTAGAAACCGCTAAAATGACGAACTTTTTTTTTTATTTTTTTATTTCAAAAAACATTTATTTGCCCCGCATCAACTTGTATGAGTTATTAGCGGGGAGACAATACAATTTGATATAGTAATAGTTACAATTTTACAATTTGATTGTATAAGAATAAAAGTTATAAATAATTAGAGCAGTTTTTCTAAATTTTTGATTTCAGTAATGTCTTTTAGATAGCCAAGAACTTCATTTTCATTTGATGAAAGTATACTTTTAAGGTTGGAACTTAATTTGTAAGTTTTTCTTGCTGTGTCATACATTGGACATTCCAGTAAAATGTGTTTCACTGTGATCACTGTGTGACAATTTTGACAGGTGGGTGCGGGTTCTTTTTTCATGAGGTGTTAAGTGTGTGTGCCCGATACGCAGTCTATTCAGTATAACTTGGTCTCTTCTTTTGTAGGAAGTAGGGAGAACTGTTGTAACTTGTGGTTTTATTTCTTTTAATTTGTCATTTGTTTTATGCCAAATAGACTGCCATTGTTGATCTATCAACGTTTTGATTGGGGATTTGTGATCTATATGTGGATATTTTTCTAGCATAGGTGCATTGATAGTTGGATATTGACAAGCTAGGCGGTCAACTTCTTCATTCCCTGATATTGCCATATGTGACGGTACCCATAGTAAGAATATATTCTTACCATTTTGTTGTGATTCATACAGTTTTGTCCTAATTTTTTGTTGTTGAATGGGATGTGTTGGATACAATTCCTTCAAATTTGATAGTGCGCTTAAAGAATCAGAGATTATTAAAAATGAGCAACTATCGTTTTCTATGCATAATTTAAGAGCTTCTAATATAGCAACTGTCTCTCCTGTGTAAATACTGCAATTTTGTGGTAATCGAATGACAAATCTGTTGTTTTCACAAATATATGCTGATGTGTTTCTTGTTTCTGTTTTCGAGGCATCGGTATAAATAAGAGAGGTGTTAGGAAATTCGGTTATTATATGTTTAAAGGATTGCTGAATTATGGATGACGAACTTGCTTTACATATAGATACATTAGCATACAGTGTGGTTCATGGGTATGAAATACCCAATTCAATTTAAGCGTTAATATGCATATTTTTTAAACCTGACAGGTTGACATTTCAAAGTATGAAACTATTACCACCCCATGAAAATTATGAGATCTACTTTAAAAAAATTATAAATCAGAAGGAACAAGTTGTTTGAAAGGGGTTTTCATTCTCCGATGAACAACATGAGGTGAACACCATTACCATCAATTGTGCCTTCAAAAAGGTCAATTATTTTGTTGCTCACGTTAAGATATACAAATTTACTCCTACTCTATCAAATCAAAAATAGCTATCAGAAGCTCTGGTTTTATCAGCATTCAATTACTGTCACGTTTCATACAATTCTCATATATAAGTAGGTAAGTTGTGTGGGGTTTATTTATTAAGCGAGGAAGTATGATGATTACTCGAAGACGGCTAGTCCAAATATAGACATTTTATATTTTTTTACGAGAAGGATTAAAGGAGATTTCAACAATCTTGAAAAAATAACTTTTTTTGCTCGAGGAAGACGAGAATTTCTTGAAGAGAGAGGGTAATTCTCGTGTCTAGTCTAGTCTAGGAGCTTTATTTGAGAGAAAATCTCTCTCGTCTCGGTGGCAAAACTACTACTCACATATTCCGCTTCTGCAAGAATGCACAAGGAAATAATACAACCATTACAACTACTAAAAATCCCTGCAGTCAAACTAGTGAACTATAAAGAAGACACGAAGCTTCTACAGGGTGTTTTCAAATGACACTTACAACGTTTGCTTGTAGACACCTCTCATAAAATTGGACAAAATAACATAAGGATTATGAGAAATTGAATGTTTTAATTCGATAACTTCAACATTATAAATAGTTGGTGTTGCAGACTTGATGAAAACATCGCATAATCCTGATGACTACAAATTTTTGGATATGTAGAGGCTATGCGTTTTTCACCATTAAGAAATATAAAAGAAATAAAAATAGCTTCAAATGCCAGTAGCGTACACCACTGATTCAATAATTGAAACATGTTTTTCAATCAAAATCGCCCTTCTACATTTAAAAATCACCTGCCAAATATCAAATCAATTTATTCATCCATTTTAATGTTATCAAATTACTTCGAAAAGTGAGTAGACTGTACTCCTCAATCCTCATATCAATTTGTCCAATTTTACGAGAGGTATGCATAATGGTAGTAGATAACATTGGAAATGGTACAAAGATTCAGTGCTTGGTCGATTGCAAAAATAGACCTTTCGTAAATAAAAATAATTATGGATTTCAATTATGTCTCTAGACATACAATTTGTGCTACAACTTTTCTTCTTTTATTTTATTCCATTATTGCTTACCTATTTTGCCCATTTTAATTTAAAATTTATTTTCAAATACACCCCAACATGTTTCCATTTAAAGCGAAGCAACTTTGTTATCTTTATAGTTAAGTGAGATTCAATTTACGTAAAAACTCATGGCACTCCTATTTCTTACACCCAGTATGATAAACAATTGTACCTGGAATGACAAGTTCTATAAACCTTAGTTAGTTTTATTTCCACCGGTTCTACTAAATAAAATACTGGAATGTAGTTAATATGATATGAAATTAACTTTTTCAGCTCTCGATATAAATAATAAAGAAGTTGATAAATTTAAATTTATAAAGCAATGTTCACCTACACAAATACATAAACATCGCGAGTGTTAACATAAAATCGCCGCTCAAAAGCCTGTTTTTAGCCGCCTGCCATCGCAATTTTTTTCAGATTACGTTTCCTTATACACCTTTAATTGTACTTAATTCCATTAATTTGCAATTCTAATGAATGTCTCTCCCGTGACGGAATAATTAGAAGCTATGGACAAACGCCATTGCAAGACTGACTATCCCACTTACTTATTTGGAAACCTCAATTGAGATTCTCATTTTTCAGTTGGAATGACTCACATCACTCGACGACAGTCGACAAAAATTGCTTCAGTAGTACTCAAAGTTTCCGTTTGTGCGTTTATTAACAATAATGGGGACAAGATCGGTAACTTTAAGTATAGAAATCACAAATATGAATTACAAAATTAGAGGAAATAATAAAGGTAGCGATAGTACGCAAAAACATTATTTTATAAATACGTTGTAACAAACATTCAGGTTGAAATTCATAGTCGACACTTGAGGGTCACTCATACACAAACTCAACTTAGTTTGAGTTTAGGTCGAGGCGACTTTTCATATCCACAGTCATTACTCAAGTAATACTTCAATTTGAGTGAAGAAAGTTTGGCATCAATGTTATTATTAGGAAATTTTGGTTGCGTTTGGTTAACAATTGTGATTTATGAACGTCCTTTAACGTTCATCTGATATCTGTTGCATTGCATTCATATTCGAATTTGTGTTCAGTTCGTAGCCCTCTGCAAGTATTTTATTCTCAGTTAAGTTCTTTACTGGTCATATATCTTTGTATGGGTGTCACTGGCACACGAGTTTAATTCAAGCGGAGAGCATTATTCCGTATAAAAAAAGAACTAATTTAATAATTTTGCTAGATGAACGATAACCGTAAGCATTTATCATCATCTATTTAGTTTACAGAATCAATAAAATCATTTATCATACTAATTTTCTCGAAAAATTCTGGACTATAACATACAAATAACCAAACAAAATTTTTATATCGTAAAATGACAGTGTAAGGTACAAACGTGGTTTATAGGTTAGAAATCTCCACTCAAGTGAGCTTTTTTCTGTACTCATCTGTATACGACCGCATTTAGGATTTCTACAATAAACACTAAATAACTAAAACATATTATGTTAAAAATCTGGAAATGAAAATTCAGATTTTTGTTAATATTCTGGAGAAACGGCGATCTTTCAGCCCGATACCTCAAAATTCCATCAACCAGTTTGTAATCAAAAACCATTCTTACTGAGAAATAATATGATTTGACAAAGCTTTGGAGCCGCTGTATTTTTAATACATAGAAATATTAAAAACGGTGCAGCTCAATAACTCTTCAAATACAAAATAAATAAAACAGCTGTTACTTTCTCGGCATTTGCTCGTTCAATTTTTACGAGTAGCACAAAACTTGAAGGAATGATAGTTCTTGGCTTCTATAAGAATATTTTAAATCTCCACGTAGACGATAATTTGCACAGGAGATCCAAATATCGCTTTGGAGGATTTTAAAAAGATAGTAAACTACTGTGAGAAAATCCGTTTAGAACCAAAATTCTCAAAAATGGTAACTAGCAATAATTTCAGAAAACCCATCACAAATTATATCGAAATTTTCAAATTTCTCTCCAGAACTGCTACTAACTCCTTTGAAAGATTCTAGTTATCTTTTTTTAAACAAATTACATTAGAAATAGATAAAAAAATCAAGTTTATCCAAATACTATCGGAAAATCTCAAATTCTCAGACTCTCATATAGCTTACTATTTACCTAGCAATCTTCTGGCATATACCTATAAAGTTTCGTACACATTGCGATGCTGGAAATACCCTGAAACCATGGAAAAATATGACATCATATTAAAAAACACTATTCAAAAAATTAGTAATTGTGATAGAAATTTGAAATTTTACTAGTCAAATTGGGTGGTATGGGAATAAGGGATTTATGTACACTTTCATAGTGTCAGCTTTTTAGGTTCGGTGAATGATATAACGTCACTAGCTAATATTTTTCTTCCAAATTTTATTTGAAATTCGAATGATTCAGATTCTAGTAAATGTTCATCAAAATGACTTAATCTCTGTAATTTGTCAAAAAATACATTTAAAAATTTCCCTCAAACAACATGATTTATAGAGTGAGTTCCCAGAGCGATAAGACATCTTATTTTCAAATAGATGAAATGTTAGGTTCTCAGTAGCATCTCGTGTGCTTTGAATACCTGTGTGTTTGGGGAGCTATCCTAAGGGCACCTGGCCAGGTATCAGGTGAGAAAGGTAACTAAAAATAAGAGTTAGTTAAATTTTTATGTCTGATTTTCATACATGTTTAGTAGAATAATATTCTAAAGTAGTATCATTAGTGTCAGACACTTTCCATGGACCAAAACTTTTTTCAGACTCTTTAAAGCTCCACAAAGAATGAATAAACTCCCCAAAGAATGAATAAACTATTTATTCGCAGTGAGTTAATATATAAAGAAGAAGGGGAACCGAGTTACTATAGACGTCTCACTCGGTCTGAGATGCATTCATAGTGCACTCATACTCCCGGCTGATAATTTCTATGTTTGGGGCAGTTCGGTCATTACGATTGGTCTGACTAACGAAATATAACTCAGTAATAGTTGCCTTGATAACATATTTGAAAGTCAGACATGTGAAAGTGAAGAAATTTTATTTATTTTTTGTGGAGCTTAAAAGCATCTGACAAAAGTTTTAGTCCATGGAAAGTGTCTGACACTTCGTATATACTTTAGAATCTTATTCTATAAAACATATATAAAAATCAGACATACAAATTTCAGAGGAGTAACTCTTATTTCCAGTTACCTTTCTCACCCGATACCAGCCCAGGTACCCTTAGGATAGCTCCACAAACACACAGGTATTCAAAGCACACGAGATGCTACTAAGAACCTTACATTTCCTCTATTTGGAAATAAGTTATGTCTTATCGCTTTGGGATCTTGGACTATTTATACATTTAGAAATATGCAATGTTCGTTATGTACATTTATTCAACAGTTTAAACTGACTAGCTGAAAATGCACGTTTTTTAGCTCTTCAACCGCCCAAAAGTGGTTCTTGGATAGGTGCTCTCTCATCCACAACCCTCGGAAACCTTTTAAATAACAACACTTTTGGAATTTCTATTGCTCTAAGACTTGGCCTTCCTTTGTGCGTTAAGCAAACCTGCGTTTGCGGCGAAATAGCAGATGCTAACGGCTCACATGGATTGAGCTGCTAAAAAAGCACAGGTGTTTCGTGGCTTGGGGACATTAAGCTAGCTCTGATTTCAGCTGAATTCCCGGCTATTTTGGAGCCGCTTCTCGGTGCAATGGAAAGCGAGTGGATGCAATGACACTTGTCCCATGGAGAATAGGCAGAGAACTGCTCTGGAACCCCCACATGTAGTCACTCATTAGCTCCTTTATACATGGAAAAAACATGACAAAATGCAGGAGGGGCCGCATATATTGGAGAGCAAATACAAGGATCTAAAAGACAGATACATTTTTGTTCTATTTGCTGTGGAAATGTTCGGTCCTTGGGGTGATGGAGCAAAGAGCCTGAACGCTGAAATAGACACAAAATTACCTGACAAACGGGGACATGTTCCAGAAAATCGGAACTGCCATACAACGGAAAATGCTGCGTCTGTGCTTGGAACACTTCCGGAAGAGTTGGGTTTGGTAGAGTTTTTTTTTGTGATGCAGATAAGGCTCTGAATACAGGGCTTTTCACGATGAGCGTTAATTAGACGTTTCTGGCAAACCAGACAACTGATCAACCTGAAAATTTGACAGTATGCATAAATGAACATGATCTACATGCCTAAAATATTTCAGACGATGCGGCGTTGCCGCTTCTACTCAAAAGTAGCGGTTACTTTGTTTTTTCAAATGGAACACCCTGTATATAATATCATATTATGATTTCTTATCACTTCGTCAACAACTTCATATAGTATCTCCCTATACCTATCTCTTACCGTTTAAGATATATATATAAATTAATTTTGATTTTTTTTTTCACCATACATGTACTTCTATAAACGCTGATAATCTTGAACTATCTGGTACTAAGACGATCAAATTCGGAATGGATTGAAGTGATACCATAAGGATCCTCATTTCGGAGCCATATTTTTTTACCTCATACAGGGTCGTTAGAAAATGCGGATACTTTGTTCACATGAAAAAATGAGTGGAAGTCAATTTTTTCAAATGGAACACCCTGTATTTTTCCACATTTTTGAGCTCTACATCCAATTTTAGATTGACTCTGTTCAGATAATCCTATTCCGATTTCGATCCGTTTTCGAGTTAAACTGTTTCAAACAGAAACTGACGATGTTCCCTTGAATTCATCAATTATTTTTGAAATTTAACAGAATCCATTCGATGTTCCTTCATCAGTCACAGATAATGCAATGAATAAATAATTATTAAAATACTCTTCAACCATCAAATGAAACTTCTTTTCAAAAAATAGTTTTATTAACGTTGACACACGAACTGAAAATAAATTCATAAATTAGTAAGTCAATTCAATTATCACTGTATTTCAGAATATGTTCAAACACATCTCCTCCTCTACTTAAACAAACATGTAATCTCTTCAGAAGATTTTCATGTGTAGCGCTTCTGATTGATTCTGGAGTTAAACTATTGAAAGCAGTTCTAACTCTCGATTTCATATCTTCCATTGTTGTTATTGGGTCGGAGTAAACCATATTTTTAATGAACCCCCATAAAAAATCTAGTGGATTGCAGCTATCTGGTGTTCTAGGAGGCCAACGAAAAGGTCCATTATTACCAATCTATCTGTCTTCGAAGATTTCAGTTAAAGCTTCACTTACTGAACGAGAATTATGGGGTGGAGCACCATCCATTTGGTACCATACACGTTCTCTTCCTGGCCTATGATTTAAAATTATTTGAATTCCATTTCTCAGTAAATCTTCATATTTTGTAGCATTCAAGTTATCATCATAGAACTTAATATAAAAAATTGACTCATTCTTTATGGCACAAAATACATTAAATTGCCATCTTTCTTGAAAACCCCTTTGGCGAACGACATGGGGATTTTCTGGCGACCAATAATGACTGTTGTGTCTATTGAAAATTCCATTTTTTGTAAACTTGGCCTCATCTGTCCATATGATATTGTCTAGGAAATGTTCATCCTCTTGAGTCTTGACAAGTAACCATTCAAAGAATTCCACTCTACGAGGCAAATCTGTCTCTTTCAGATGTTGGACACAGTAAAATTTATAGGGATGCCATTTGCGCTTATTAAGAATGCGATAAATTGTCACGTAGGGTATACCTATCTCCTATCTCCTCATTTGGAAATGCATAAAAAAATCCCAAAACTGTTATGTTATTGTCATCATCATCCACTTTAGGCTTTCTACGAATAAGTTTTGGATGAAAGGTTCTATTCAACCTACAGTTTTTTAGAAGTCGGTTTATCACATTATTATTCGGCTTCGGAAGTTGTAAATATCTTTCATGAAAAACTCGGCATGTTCTACTTGCAATTCTATTGCACTCACCATAAATTATTAATAAATTCAAGAAATCTTCATTACTGTAACCTAATCTTGACATTTGTTGGTTATAATTGGTATCACAATCAGTCAAAACCACCAACGAACGTTTGACGTTTCAAAATTGGATCATTTATATTTCCAAAGCACACTATGAAAAAATACTAATTTGCAATGTTGTACGGTAGAGACACTCAATACCTCATTGCATACAAATTGTAACTTTTTCTAAGGAACATATCACTCTCGAATTGACTGATAACAGTCACCAATCTAAATCTAAAAGAAATATTACATAGTATAAAATAGATGTTAAATCTCGAAAATAAGTAATGAATGCAAGGGAACCACGTCAGTTTCTGTTTGAAACAGTTTATCTCGAAAACGGATCGAAATCGGAATAGGATTATCTGAACAAAGTCAATCTAAAATTGGATGTAGAGCTCAAAAATGTGGAAAAATACAGGGTGTTCCATTTGAAAAAATTGACCACTCATTTTTTCATGTGAACAAAGTATCCGCATTTTCTAACGACCCTGTATGTGGCAAAAAAATATGGCTCCGAAATGAGGATCCTTATGGTATCAATTCACTCCATTCCCAATTTGATCGTCTTAGTACCAGAGAGTTCAAGATTATCAGCGTTTATAGAAGTACATGTTAGGAGAAAAAAAAAATCAAAATTGATTTATATCTCTTAAACGGTAAGAGATAGGTATAGGAAGATACTATATGAAATTGTTGACGAAGTGATAAGAAATCATAATATGATATTATATACAGCCCAGATAACACAAGACAATCCATTGAATATCCATTGGACATCCATTGATGGACACAACGGCTGTCCAACGGACGTCCGTCATTTGTACATTAGACATCCTATGGACGTCCTTTGGACTATACAAAAAATGCAATTATGGATGTCCATTTGGACACCATGAAACATCCATATATGGACTTCCTGTGGACTACTTATGGACATGAATTTTTGATTATGAATGTACACTTTTTATATTATATTAGTATCACAAAGAACAACGCCAAAAATTAAAACAAGCTTTTTAAAAATAAAAGTATTTATTTGAAAATTCTTCAGGTAAACAGTTTTATTATTAAAATTTCTATTTTTATAAGAATCCCTTTCCGAACCATTTTCTAATAGCTGTTTCTACAGATTTGTTATCCAAATTGGAAGCAGCTGTAAAAAAAATTTCTTCTAATATGTAGTAAAAGATTTTGTATAAAATTAGACTTTTATCACATATTTCATGCAAAATGTATCCCTCATTATTAATGAATTCCTTTAATCAAAAGTAATACAGGCAGCCAAAACTTACCTATAAATAAAGCACAGATGTTAGTTTCTTTAAATGCTCGTTTTTGTTTGGTTCCATCCAAGGTAAATTCCTTAGGAATTTTGTCAGATTATAACATTATTTGCAGTGTTATCTAAAAACAAACAAAAAACATATTGAAAAGTTACCTTCTAAGCCAAGTCCAAACTATGTTGAATGCTGTTGATCAGTATGATCGATGAAAAATGTCAGGTAGGTACCTATGAAAAATAATACTGCAATGCTCAAAATAGAAAAAAACTGAAAACTTACCTATTTGGTCATTTGCATTTTGGTTAAGTTGATTTTCAACCATATTTTTCTGCTGTGTACTTTCTAAAATAAAAATATTAACAAATCTTGTGCACTACAATTATCCTACTTACAACATTAATAGTAAGTTTATCATCTGTTCTTTGATTTCAATAATTTAGTTTATAACGTAGCTTTTATTATTAAGTATCTGTAATATTATTAGTAAATACAGGCCAAATAGCTCTGGCAGCTACTGATGCCTTTTAAATGTAATATACATAATACCACTTACCACTCAAAATAAAAAAAACCTCAAAACTTACTAATTTGGTCATTTGCATTTGCATGCTGTGATTTGCATGATGGAATTCTCTCTTCTTTTTCTTTATATTTGTGGCCTTGTACTAGCTTTTTAGTCAGCTACAATTTTCGTATAACTTTACACTGCACCGTATAAATTAGGAATATTATTAAATTTGATACAATAAAATATTATAATAAATGAATTGTTCACGTATGCAAACCCTGCGAATTCACAAAACGTCTATGCATATTGATGCTGCTAGACAGTTAGCATCATACAACAATTTTGCATGATCGGAAAAATCTAAAATGTTTTTTTACTAAATGTGGAAATAGTTCCACTTATGTTTAGGTTAAATTTCAGTTAATTTTTATAACAAAATGAATCATGGACATTGGACGAGTTTCCAATGGACATCCAAAATGGGATATCCAATGGACTAACTAAGACAGGATATCCACTGGATGTCCATCCAAGGTCCATGGACATCCAGGATAATTTTGGGACAAATTATGGATGTCCAATGGACATTTTGTGCTATCTGGGAGGGTGTTCCATTCGAACAATCAAAGTAACCGCTACTTTTGAGTAAAAGCGGCAACGCCGCATCGTCTAAAATATTTTAGGCGTGTAGATCATGTTCATTTATGCATACTGTCAAATTTTCAGGTTGATCCGTTGTCTGGTTTGCCAGAAACGTCTAATTAACGCTCATCGTGAAAAGCCCTGTATAGGATGAGTGTATGTGAGTTAGCTTAGGTATTTTTTATAATTTGTTATCAATTGTAAATTGTATATTTTACCCCAATAAAAATATCATTCTTTCAAGTAAATACTCATAAAATATTCAATATTCTGAATTCTGTTATAAAAATAAATGGTTTTTTGCAATTGCAATCTTTAAACGCTCAAAAAATAGCTACCAGGACCAATGGTGAATCTTACCATTCAGGAGCTTCCGGGAAACTTTCCAGGTAAAACTACCAAATGACTGTACTATAACTCCAACGTAATATGGAATATATTTTGTGTACTCAGTGTGAATATCCATAGCAACGTATTGTGGTAAATTTGACATTTATAAGAAGTCTCGTGTGCATTCAACCAATTGATTAATTGATTTCAGTATGAAAGGTCTGACATGTATCTTTTATAACTAACATACACGGATTTGTCAATTAGGCTTTATTCATCAGTAACAAACCGATACTATAATCAAAAAAGATTGTATCAGTAAATGATTTCGTTTTCCTTTAACGCCTAGTAAATTACTCTGAAGATAACGAAGTATATTGTTGTCGCATCGGTACGATTTTATTAATTTCACCTCTTTAAATTGTAATTAAATGAAACAAAAAATACATCCTTCCCTTAATTGCCCATCAAAATGTTTTTAACAGCCAATTAAGTTTAAACTATTTAATTAGAAGAATGTCAGCACGCAAAGATAAGGCGTCGAGAAAAAGCGACACAGCTTGCGGGGGTATGCAAATTACCCGTAATGAACAGCTATTATATTCTAATGGTCACTATCGCCAACCAGAATCGTCATACATGTAGCGACTAATAACTTTTTAATATAATGTTGTTATTGCCAATACTTTCTTGTAGATAATTTTATATCACTGGCGCTGTTAAGCATGCCAATAAAGTTTTTATTCGACCATAAATCATTCCTGTTATTATTTATTATCTCCATAGTTAACTGGAGTGCTTCTATATACTTTTTTGAATAAATGGTTGTTGTTAAGTTCTTATCACACTGATCTGTAAATGAGAAATGTTGTTCAAGTTTATTTTCGTTAAAAAAGTGGATAGAACGGAATGTAAAATGCCATCCCCAATTAATTCATTGCTGCAAAGATTTTTTGCTCTAGTAGTGGTAATCAGTTGATTTGAGGTAATTTGATTGAGAACAACCAATCAGAACAACATTATATTGAAAACAGATCCCATGAGCTGTTTTCACTCTATTACGTTGGGGTATAAATAGGAAAATATCAATCCTAGGAAAAAATTATGACAGCCAAAATTCTAAATAGCTTTGGTGATTATCATTTTTTGTGTAAAACTCGAAATTGTCCCTTAAATTCATTTTGCCGGTTGACGCAACGAACTTAAAATCACATCTTTTATCTGTTATTTTCGTTAAGCTGGAGAATTTTGGATACCTTGGATAGTAAGTATACTGAGAACCTAAGTACTGAAATGTATACAGACAAGGCCTCTTTCACACGGTCAGGGTATTGGTCCGTCCGAGTTTTCGTCCGTCAGCCGGACAAGTTGTAGCTCGTAGCATTTGATCATGTCGAAAGAAGTAGAAGAAATAGATTCTAAAATCCTGATTAGTTTAGTTCAGGATAAACCAGAAATCTGGAACAAAGCTGCCGAGGATTATAAAAATCGTAATAAACAACTGATGCGTGGGGAAGTATTTGTGCCTAGTTGAAGAAAAATTTTAATGTGACAACCAGCATTTGTTCAGGTTCTCATATTTGTATCTTGTTTTGTAGCTGTGTCTGTACACGTAGCAGCTACTCATCAAAAGAAGAAACGATCATACGGAAATAATTAAAAAAGGTGAAACGTGTCGCGGGACACACGGTAGGAACTTTCCTTTTAAGCAAAAATTATGTGATACAGCTGACGTTATAGATAAACAATTTGCATATTCCTCGGTGGTCGAGCAGTAAGCAAACCAGACGTAGTAAGCAAACTTCACGCGGTAGACCCGGGTTCGACTCCCCGTGAAGAACTTTTTTTGGATATTAATAACGACAACAGGTAGACGTTTGAAATATTTAGCAGAATATTCATTATTATAGATAATGGTACGGTACCCTTCATGAGGGGGTCCGACTGGCAACATCTACTTATAACAGCATCGTATATTTAAAAAGGGAAACCGTAGCACTATACAAATTGGACATTCAAGAACTGTACGTTTACCACAAAAAAATTAGTGGAAACATAAAATTGAATTGTTAAATTTTCAATTTGAAGTTATATTACAGTTTATAGAAATTTTTATTTTCTAGATTTTTTCTTAAGTGGTTCGTAGAAAAAATATGCTGTTCGACTCGTGTGGATTGTCCATATCGCACTTGAGCGATTGAGCACTCCGCCTACGGCGTCGTGCTCAAACTTCGTCATCGTGCGATATGGCCATCATATCCACACTAGTTGCACAAACTACTATTCCTATCAAAATGTGCCCTTTTACATTTAAAAACAACCTGCCAAATGTCAAATCAATTTATCCATCCATTTTAAAGTTATCGAATTGAAAAATTCAAGTTTTCAAAATTTCAACACCCTGTATTTCGAAAAGTAAATGTGCTAGACCCCTCAATTCTCCTATCATTTTGTCCAATTTTACAAGAGGAATCTACATGCAAACGTTGTATTTACCCTTAACGTTCGAGATGTTTATACCATTTTTTGCGCGATCGTATTGAAATAAATTCCGAATAAAATAATTTACATTTCTTCGGAATAAACGAAATGTTAAAAGTGACATTTATACTTCTCGATCAATTTAAAATATATTTCGCATTTTGGTGAAAGATTTTATGCTATTTATTACTTATCGACGTCTGAACGGTAAGTAAATCACTTACCAACGTGTTAAACTTAGAAACCAGTAAACACAACCTACCGTCCTGACAACCGATGCTGTGAATAAACAAAAAAGATCAATCGCGCAGAACAAATTATGGAATTAATAGTAAAAATTTATCCGAACAAATTCAAGTAGATCACCAGCACTGCGAATACCAGCTTTGCATAGAATTTTAATATAGCATCGGTGGTTCAGTGGTAGAATGCTCGCCTTCCACGCGGGCGGCCCGGTTTCGATTCCCGGCCGAAGCATATGAATCGCTGCTTCGTAAACGAGAGAGAGCCTCCGGAGAGAGCACACGCACGCAAGCAAGGCACATAACAAAGCAACGTAACGGTCAGATCTTTTGCGTCGTGACCCCTGGTCGCTCAAACATAACCTGACGTAAAGAACTAAAGTTCCAAAAACTTAGCTTAGTCTTTTTTTAGTTGTTGAAAAAGCACGAAGAATTCTCCTTCCAGGTATCTGCTTTCTAGCAAAGGGTGAACCCAAATTTGCCTATTACGTTGTTTTTTTCGCCAATGTTTTAATAAACCAAACAAAATCTTCTTGCGTATACTGTCCATCACAATCAGCGGCAAACTGAAGTATCCAGCACCAAGTGGTCCGGATTTTCGCGGACTTCCCGTGTGAAGAGAGCTCCAGGGTGCCGCCCGGCCGGGCGATCATACGGACGAATAAATATCCTGACCGTGTGAAAGAGGCCTAAATCAGCTGCACAATATTGTTATACTGGTGAATAGTCTGTGGATAGCTTCCTTCTTGAATAATAAACACGTTGCTATCTTTGGAGTTTTGTAGAGGTCGACCAAAAGAGATACTGTTAAGTACTTAACGGGCATCAGACATCGGGTTGTCCAAGAAAAGTCGGAAATTGATCATTTGAATTGTAATTTCCAAACCAAGAACTTTTTATTCACTAATATCATATTATCCATATTTTTATTGAGTTTAAAAAAATGTCATAAAAAAATAAAGTGCAACTCTGCGTTAATAAAATGCAGTTTCACGTTATGTATTTGTCACAGAATTATAATTGGGGATGGAAAAAATTTGTTACGCTTTAGAAATTCAGAAGTTCCTGGGCAGGTAGAGAGTTTTACACATACTTCAAAAACACTCATGACAATGTGAAATTCAAACGTGAAGAGTTAGTCAGAAAAAGTTTTAATTAAAATTAGAATTTTAGAGACTTTCACGTACAGACTCCAAACTGACGATGGAAGGGAAATGCTTTAAATTGTTTTCATAAAATTGATATTAGTATACCGAATGCGGCATATGAGATGTCAGTGGGAAAAATCTTCAGTAAGGAAGGTATCCTGAGGTTTCTAAGGATGAACTATAAAATAAAAATTATTGTTATTTTCTTTCTAGTACCAATTTTAACAAAAGTTTTTCATATCTTGGTTTTTCTTGAAGATCTATTGATTGATTGATTGGTTGGTTGGTTGGTTGGTTGGTTCGGAACAATAATTCAGAGGCTTAGAGTTCCCGGCAACTCAACCTTTAGGCTTTTTGTGAAGTTTATGTGAAGAGAACAGTAGTCTTTATCAGGCACAACAGTATTTTCACCCTCCACCTTGGCGATATCCTCCCTTGGATGCTCTATTTCTAGGAGTCTATATCTTCAATGAGATAATGATACATTTTTTGAACTCTGCAGCCTGTTGGCTTATTGTACTCTACATCCAACCCATCCACTTAGCCATTTTTGTGTGTGCTTTGGAAGCCATTCTGATACCGGGAGCACTGCAGGCTATTGGCTTATTGTACTCTACTCCCACATTAAGTCCACCCATCCAGTTATCCCCGTACCTTCGAGTAGACGATATATGTCCATTGGATGTGTGCCATATACTTCAGGTGGCACATTGGCTTCTCCGAAGATTGTTTGTCTCAGTAGTTCTTCAGCACGTTTCACACATGTGTCACCTATGAAGGTTTTACTGTATACCTGCTTTGGAGTGTTTCTCCACTAAAGTCTTTGTTGGCTTTGTATTCATTTTTGTATTTGCCCTCATACTACCTTCTTTGTGGTCCCAAGAGCTGGTTCTGGTCCAATATATGCTGTTGCTGAACCTCCTCTCGCGAGTTCATCAGCTTGTTTATTCCCAGAAATACCGACAGGACTCCTCCTTGAGGACACCCCCTTGAAAACCGCGCTGATAATGTTTCACCCATCAAGCTTGAAAAGATCGTTCGGTCTTTCAGCCTGCAGCCTATCCATCTGCAGCTTGTTTCGTCAATTTCCTTTTGACGAATTGCCCTAGTGATTACTTTGTGAGAGGTGTTATCAAAGGCACCCTCTATATCAAGAAAGGCTGCTAATAATACTTCCTTATTTTCGAGAGCGTAGTCTATTCCCTGTACCAGGTGATGGAGTGCTGTCTCTGTGGATACTCTTGGTATGTAAGCTTATTGATCCAGGTCGATCGCTCTTTCTACCAGCAATCCTCCTCTAATGTGCATGTCTACTAGTTTTTCCAATGTCTTAAGTACAAATGACATCAGACTAATGGGACTTTGCTTCATTGTCACATGTTTTACCAGGGCTAGGAATAAAGACCCCCCCAACATTTCTCCAGACCTTTGGTATGTACCCTAGTCCCATGCTTGCTCTAAGTACACAGTCTGCTGAGTATAATGCCGTTTGTCTTTTGCAGCATAATTGGATAAGTCCGGTCCCGGTGATTCATATGGTTCAAATGAGTTAATTGTCCATTTTATTTTGCTCTGACTTAGACACTTTCCAACTTTCCTCGTTACTCCGGTTTGAAGTCCTCGAGACCATATGTTGTTCTGTATCTAATGGTTTATCACTTATTTTGCATTCTGGAAAATGTACTTCGAGAAGTACTATACCAAAGTTTCCTTCCCGTTTTGTGTAGGTATATCTTCCATCTCTTGTCTCTAATGTGTTAATTGTTCTTTGAGGATCTTTGGAGTCTAGCACATTCGGAGGTCTGTTCTACCTCTTCACAGAGTTTCCTCCTTGGGTGGCATTCTGTTCACACTAGCACGTAGTCTTGAATCGATCTTATCGATATTCACATTCCGTTCACCAAATTTGGTTGTTTT
Source organism: Galerucella calmariensis (assembly GCA_910591675.1). Lineage (NCBI taxonomy): Eukaryota > Metazoa > Arthropoda > Insecta > Coleoptera > Chrysomelidae > Galerucella > Galerucella calmariensis. The sequence goes on along the minus strand of CAJUYG010000098.1, from coordinate 164,433 downwards.
GGAGCGACAAATAGTTCTGATACCCATAAGGTGTCGCCTACGTATTTTCTATCTTTCCTTGTCAACATATCAATCTAAAATGTAGGGCGACGTCGCTTAAAAGCGATCGCTAGTTTTTATGAACGGAATGTCACCCCAGGAATCTCTCTTAGCGATCCTCAGAGCCTTGTTATATGACGTTAGAGTTTTCCTATATTCGGTCCATTCTCCGTCTTTGCTTGTCCTATTGAAGAGCTTTCTTACTTCCGCCCTCGAAACTGCAAGGTCATTATTCCACCAGGGCACATTCCTGCTGGTTCTCCTTGTAGTTTTGGGGCAGTTGCGATGGAATGTAGACACAATAGCTTCTTGGAATTGTTCCGCAGCTAGGTCTACATCCACACTATTTCTCACCGTCCCTCTCACCATTCGGATCTCAAATCGGATCTCCACTTAGCCATATCCGTACCTTGGAAAAGACACGATGCCATAGGCTTCAGGCGGCACATTGGCGTCTCCGAAGGTTATCTGTCTTCTGGATTCCAATGCCTTACAGTCGGACAAGATATGGGTTACGTTCTCCATGCCACAAAGTCTGCAGCTGAGATCCCCGTTATTTAGCCCCATTTTATGCAGGTGATCTTTCACCAGGACGAGACCCGTAAGATAACCTGTAATAGCTTTTAGCTTATCGCTACTGATATTCTGTAGGTTTTCAGCCCGTTTAACACATATGTCACCTATGAAGGTCTTATTGTATACCTGCTTTGGAGAGTCTCTCCACTGTAGTCTATGTTGGGTTTGTACCCATTTTAGTATTTGTCCTTGAACCACCTTCTTTGTGGTTCCAAGAACTGGTTCTGATTCAACATATATTGTTGCTGAATTGCTGAACCTCTCCATTCAATAAGTCTATTCGATTTTAAGAATTATAATATTCATTTGCTTGTAAAATAAAGCTTTTATTAGATGACGAGATTACAATTCCAGAGAATAAATTCACCCAAAATACCAGGCCAAAGGTTATCCATTGTATTTTTTCCTGAAAAATCTTGAGGAAAATAACCTTTGAAACATTAGATTGAATGAAATTAATAAAAGTTGAAACTCTCTCATACCTATTAATTTCTCGGCCGTGTTTATTAAAATTTTGTTCAAAAGATAAATTTCCAGCTTCCTCAATTTTCAATTTTAAGAAGCGCAGGGTGAATATTAACATCCCGAAAATATTGAATCTTTATTCTCTAGCGAGACTTAAACATCAAAACGTTTACCGACGAGGCTCGAATGAAGATTCTGAAGTTTTACTTTTATACTTATTTCAGTTCAGCTACCGAAGAATATTCTAGACGAGTAATTCACCAGGGTATCGCTTGTTATTATTATTAGTAATAGCGTTACTCCATTTTTGTCACTTTTACTGCTACTTTTCGAAAAAAATGGGGGCAAAGTATTAGAAAAGTGAACAATTTGCTTTAAAATATCTGATTTAATTAAAAAAGCTTATGATACCTTGTGCATTTTTTTATATTCTTTTTCAAATCCAATTTCTTTTTCGTAGAAAAAATAGTGTATGCAAGTTTCATGTAATGGTTATTAATACACTCGCATTAACCAAACGAAACTCGCCTTTGGCTCGTTTCGATGTGACACCTTTGTTATGGAGTCTTGTATAATAAATAAAATACAATGATAGAAATATGAAATATAAAATATTTATAACATAATAGTGTGTTTTAATTTTGCCCACCCATAAATATTTCTGTTTCAAATCTTTTTAAAATGTAAAAAATATATACCTATTACCTACATATTTCTACATGTTTTGTACATTGTTAACTGCCAGCATCATTGTACTTACCAAAAAAAGAACTAAGTTACTGATAATAAAGTAATATTTCATATTATATCTGAAAAACCATGTCGCATTTAAATAATCATTCATAAAGTGGATATATGCATGAAAATTAAACATAAACAGAGTATTTCCCATATACATACCGTGAGTAAGTGTATCGTGAATATACCAAAGTTTGATAAAATTGCATCATTTATTGAAATGCCATTGGATGTATGCTTAGTTCTTTTGATAATTTGGAAAAAACTCCACCTATATATTACCTCCTCCTTCGTATTTTTAACTCCCACATAAAAATATTCTCGAATTATTTCAGTCATAAAATCGGTAAAGATTTTTTTATTCCCTTTTTATCCATTTACCAAATGAGAGTCCGTTGACTCAAGACATATTTCCTTCGGATGTTTATTGCTCTATTGCATCCAATAAAATCACTCTTTGATATTTACGATTCCGTGGTGTATCCAAAACCAACAGCTCAAAGTTATTTTATGTTGCTCTTCTTTATGATTCCTGTACGTAATGGATGAGTTGTATTTCCGAATTATCCGCAAATATCTTGATGAACCGCACGCGGCTGCACCGTTTTTTTTTTTCAGGAAATTCAATAGACCAGTCGATAAAATACAGAATATTATCTTCTATTAATCACAACAAAACCTCATATTTGGAGAATATAGTATGGAACTTTCGCATATCTCCGAAAAATACTTCCTCTGGCGAGTTCGTTGGTTGGAATGAACTCTAAATTCCAATGGGAGTATCTCGTACCGGAATAATTTCACACAGCCAGACCCGTTTGGAGGGAATTGCTTCTGTTACGAAATTTATTTCATTAGAGGACCACATCGCTTCACTTTTAGTCTACCGTCTATGCATTAATTAGCATAGATCCTACACTGTAAAATTAAAAACAAATTTCAATCTTATTCATTGAACATATCAATAATTATGTATATATAACAGCGTGTTAGGCCTCAGAGGATCATGGCTTTTACTTTTTTTGTTATATTTCTCCATTTTGTTTGATCTCTTGCACTCCTATTTCAGTCCTTTTTTCGTAACTGTTTCAAGTCTTCCTGAACAGCATCTATCCATTTCGTTTTTGGACGTCCCCTATTTTTCTTACCTCCTTCACACACCGTCATCTATCCCGCCCACATGACCTAACCATCAAACCGCTGTGCTTAAATTTCTTTGATAGTTCTTCTGTGCTGCTGTCTTGGCTTGCTCATCTTCGCAGGCGTCCAGGAATGTTTGGCTTTTCCTACTAGATAAACTATATACTATTTCCCGGAGGCTATGGAAAAGAGTGCTTTTATCCGCGCCTTTTTTATATTTTTTTTGGTATTAATTTGTGAATCTTCAATAGTAAATTGTTTATCTTTGATTGCATTTTTATAACCAACAATAACTTCTACATGCTATTTACTATCTCCAAATGATTATATGTCCATGCACTATATTATTTTCCGCAAAATATTAATAGTGTAGGTCGCCATATAGATGTGGGGTTGTAGCGGGATGTAGGCGACAAGAGAAAAGCATATCTCTGGGTTCTAGGTAACGACTGAACTTGTAGCTGGAACTACAGAACTACAGAGAGGTTCATTTGGATAAAGCCATTGTTATAGGGTTGAGAGAATCGTAAAAGGTGACAAGTTGCTTCCCATTTGTCTAGAATCTCAAAAGAGAACAACTGCAAAGATTTCTATAATCCTCATTAGAGGAGTTAAACAAAAGTAATTAATTTTGTAGCTGATAAGATATTCTGTGCATTATTTGAAAATTTAAGATTTTCGTAGCAATTACAGTATAAAGGGAACCGAAATGGAACAAGAAAGTGTATAAAGTTGAAAGTAATTATAGCTTAATTGTGAAACATCAAAGCATTCTTCAGTTTTTCGCATTTGGGTGTCATTAAACAGTCAACAATTTTAACTTTTTTTGTTATTTCTAATACAATTCTCATTTCACTCTTTTTTTTTGGATATTTTCAACAACGAGGCTAGATCGAATGAGTTCAAAAAATTTTAGTTCCTATATTATACATGATCTTTCCAAACTAATAATAAATGAACAGGTTTGATAAGTTTTGTCGTTAATGAGATACAGAGTGTAGCCTTTTTTTGTCATACACGAGCTCTGACTGAAGGTGTAATAATTACTTATTTGTTTATCTTCTGTACTTTCCTTGCGGCATTACTTATTCTTCTTTCTCTTACTTTTTTGGGAATCAAACCACAATAATGTTTTTATATTTTTTATTTCGACGCTTCGGTAGCGTTCCAGCTACCTTTGTCAAGATTAACTAATAATATAGTGTATTGTTTTATTAGGAGTAAAAGTATAACTTTTTGTGGCGAGTCTGAATGTTTGACAATTTCAGACGAGCCACAAAAAGTGCTTTTGCTCCGAATGAAACATGCTATTTTTTCCGCAAACGGCATCCAGACTATAGAACTAATTAATATTTAAATAAAAATTCAAAACGATTGCAACGAAGTTCATAAATTCAGAGAATAATAATTATAAAACTGCGCACTACATTTCCGTGGTTACTGGTTTTGTGATTGCCAAGTCAAAAACAAATTTGACAGTTCAATAATATTTTATAATGTCAGAAATATTGTAAGTGATTTAAAGCAACAATTGGACTGTGCATTTTTGGTTAGTACTTGAGCATCAAAATTTCGTTTGTTGTAGTAAAGTGTACTGAAATTTTCTTTTAGATTATATTATGTCGGATTCAGAACCCAACTGTACACCGCCCGACGTTGTTGACATTGCTAAGGCAGCTACGAATGATTTAATTCCAACTAGGGATGTCCGATATACATCGATGCATCGAAAACATCGATACTTTCGATTCGATGCATCGGTATTATACGATGTCTCGAGTGCTTAGGAATATATTCCATACATCGATGTATTTTTCTCGATACATCAATTGCATAATAATAACATCTTGAGTTTTTTTTTACTCAAAATGAAGATATCTATGAAATATGGATATGAAGTGGTAAACGACTAAGAAAAATCCTGTTTTTACAGAGTTTAGATAAAAAGTAAGGGGATATATAAATTAATTTTTATATTCTTTTAACTTTTTTGTATGGAAATTTAGTGGAAAATAATTTTTTTTCATTTTAATTTCTTTTTAACCAATAATTCGATGCATCGCAAATATCGATGTTTTCCCCCGATGTATCGGAAAGAATCGATGCAACGTCACGATGCATTACATCGAAAAAAGCATCGATGTATTTTTTCAGTGGACATCACTAATTCCAACTAACTCTTTCAACTCTGCACAAAATTCGCTTGAATTGGAAGTGAATAAATCAGGTAGTGCATTAAATATGTGCGGTGCAGCCTTAAATAACTGTAATTTTACTATTAATAATTATTATCGTCAATAAAGTTTAAAAGTTCAACTGATAATCATTTTCCCTGTTAAAAATTCTACTTTTTTGTACGGCCGTCAGCGTACAAAAAAGTACTTTTTTGTCCGCTTTATCCGGCCGTACAAAAAAGTGGCGTCTGTGAAATCATACTTCAACATCATGAATTGACGTTAATAATGTCTACTTTTTTTGACGTTTGCGGAAAAAAATAATTTTTGGTCCCCATCTGACACAACGAAAAAATTTGTCAGATACTGTTCAGTTGTAATTTGAATGTCAATTTAAGGTTAGGATTAAGCTTTCATTATGACTAATTTTATTCAAAATTTGTCTGAACTAAAATGAAGTATTCAGTTTGTAGGTAGCGGTTTTTTTTAGATATATTCTCGCTAGTTTAGTTTTTTGATTTAATACAGAATAACTAGCAAGTATTTCCAAATTCCAAACTAAGTTTATGCTTATCATCTTCCGGAAATTGGAAACACTGCTGTTTTCACGTAAAAAATAACGTTTCTAGCTTTGAGGTTTGCCATTTTCAGCGGAAATGTCCCAAGACCAAGCAATCACCCTTGGTAAAAAATGGTTTGTTAATGCAGTTTTTTTGTCTCAATTGAACTTTTGGTCCAAATACCATTTAAAAACTCCGTCCGCATATAAAAAATTTGGAATGTCAAAGGAAATATTTATTCTCCCATTCGAAATTCCACACATTGTTCTTTGAAGTAACAATAGCAGTTATGCTTGTAGAATCTCCTAAGACCGAACCGTTTGACTCTTATTCTTTAAACAGACATTAACCTCATACTTGTGCTATTAAATCCCTCTATAACTTTTATATCTTACAAGTAATAGAAAACGTAAACTCAATAAATTTGAATTTAGAGGTAGATTTTATTGAAACGTTCAAAATGAGGTAACAAGTGCGTGGATTATGAAAAAAAACTAATTGGGAGATTTATATAGAACACAGTGAATTGTTACGTTTATTACAAAATACATAAAAATGTCGCTTGGCTTGCATATTTTT
>CAJUYG010000098.1:127519-153162 GCA_910591675.1 Galerucella calmariensis | reverse complement strand
CTCACAGTCAGTCACGCATCGCGTATCTTAAGTAACCATGTTTAATGAAATTATACAATTTATAACACGATTTCGTTTATATTTTTTGTAGAAATGTACGTTGAAAATTCATAGCCCTCGGTTATAGACCTGTTTATTATTTGTATAAAGATAATGGCGAGATATAGTCTGATTTATGTTATTCCCGGGACAAGCAAATGTTCAACACGCGACGCTTGCGACGCTAGAGGTGCCTTATAACGCCGACGATACTTACACTCATTTACAGTAACTCTTGAAAGAATGATCATACAAATCTCGCCCTGTCTTTTTTTATACTGTTGGACCAATTTTGAAATGCTCTGAATACATTTAAGATTTCTTCGTGAAGTTGAGAATGGGTAGTCAATTGTGGCCAAATCAGAGACATTATGAAAAAGTTATTGATGTTTTAAATTTTTATTATTATGAACTAATTTCCTGAGTCTATTTTCCGTCAGCTTGGTTTAATTGTTGTTGTTTAATTGTCCTTTCCATGTTTCTTATGTAACTTTTTTTCCTTTTTTGAAGTGGAATCATCTTTAGGTGCGTTGAGCACTTTTTGGATGAAGAAAAAACATTGGAAGTCGCGCAATTGTCTGGCTTTCCATGTTATGCAACACACAATACGGGCGTAGAGTTTGTTCAGCCATCCTTTGCCGTTACGTCATAATAGGTGACGTATTCTGCTGTTTCACGTATGTCTTATATTACTTGAATGGTATTTTACACTTAACCTCAAAATTATAATCAATGACATATGTTAAGAATTGTTTTCAAAATATGACAACTGAACTGTCAAAAGTAACAGATAAAATGTATGTCGACCCTGGATAAGAAATACGTCAATGTCTAATTAAATACTTCAGTTAATCCCATATTTAGACAAATTCATTTCATTTCCTTGTAAATAGATTATAATTTTATTGTTAAATATCCGTATAATTTAGTATTAAGGCACTGTATAAATAGAAAATTTCTCATTATACCTCCATTCGTTTGAAAAAGCTACTGTGTTAGCGAAATGCGTCACATTATGTTTAAATACAATGTAGATTTAACAAAATAAAATTGTTTGATTCCATAACTTGCTATGGATCTACATCAAGTAAAAGCCTCATCTATTCAATTGTTACTATTAGTTGTAAAAGTGTTCCTTCTGTACAGAAATGTTTTCTGGACCGCTTTCTTTTATTTCTCAGGCCGGATTAGGTCACTCACTTGCCAGCTTGTCAAAGAGGCTGACGTTTGTGCTGATATCTGGAGATGATCCTCATTTTGTCTAACAGAGACTGTAGGCTCTGCAAATTGAGATAGGACATGTATGCCATCATGTCTCTCTAATTTTTCCACTGTTCCATTAAACAACTATTAAAACCTCTTATCTATCGCAACCAACCATTACATAAGCTTCCAATAGCGACCAAGCAGAGCCAGAAATATTTGTCATTCATAAATAGGAACTAAGGTACCTTGAAAACTGGTGTCTACTGGTCGCCCATACTTTAGGGCATCTGAATCGAATAGTTGGGGTTGAACTTTGTGTGTCTGTATGTTATGAACAAAAATTGACTGATATAGGTCCACTAGGTAACCAAATTTACTGGAGGGGTGCCGCTTTAAGGTACTAATCCAAGCATCGCGATGTTGATCGAATATTAAATAGTCATCTCGCTTTGTTAAAATCTATTGGTATTTCAGGTACCTTCATGAACTAATTTTAATTCAAGTCTAACTATTATCCGTTGTGTACCTGTAAATGTGCCCCCAGTATAATATAGCCCGTCAGTGTCGTCATTCTAGTACTAGCCCTGACGTAACACGTTGTCTATTCAAGGCTAATATGGCTTGTCTACTGTCAGTGCAGATTGTTATGTTTTAGCTAGGAATTCTCACTCTGGTTTGTTTTTTTGTGTCAATTGAGATAATAGCCAGTTCACTCTGGTACTTTTCTCATTTCTCACTCATAGATATAGATGATATAGAATATGAAGTAGAGGGTGAGATGAGCCTAATCCAAATGTTCATGCATATTGATCTTAGAACATAAAGTAGTAAGAAAGGATCCTTACGCCAAGGATAGTTAACCGGGATGGTTATCCAAAATGGCCGCCGCAGAATAGAATATATCAGTGGCGCCGTACCCAATTTTAATTAGGATAAAACTATTTTTATAAAATGGATTATAAAATGATATAAAAGCTAGAAGCTTTCTTAATAATAATGATATGCTGAAAATAAATTTGATATATATTTGTTTATAAACTAAAAAATCAAAATAATACTCCCATGTCATGTCATATTATGTCAAGTGAAAATTTAGGTTCGGAACAACTAAGTGTATTTTTTGAAATTTCTCACATAAAGACCAGTATTCACATCTGTAGATTATAATTATTATAATAATATGTACTCACCGAAAAACCAACTTAACCTTAGAAAATCCTATTATAAACTAAAACATCTGAGTTAGTAGTAATCGGCAAAATATGACATAAAAACCAACTTTTAAACAGCGACCAAACAAATAATATGTCATAGAATGGTTATCCAAAATGGCCGACTTTGTCTCTTTTATTTATTATGGGAGATGTAGCACACGCTCCTTCCTTACTACTTTATGTTCTAAGATATTGATGCTGGAAGAAAAAATCGCCGTTTTGCCATTTTTTGAGCTTTATTTCCTAACCTATAAATTGGTGTGTTTCAAATATATCCTCCTGTTATTTTCAGCATGATTTAGGCTGCTCTAATAGAAACGGAACGGAGCAACTTTTTTTATTCGTGTATGAATTTGGGTATCGAAGCTCGTCAACATTCCACGTTTTCATGAAACAATGGCAGTCGGTATTCGCTGTATGATTTAAATTGAAATCATGGTAACGTTGCAATGGGCCTTTATGTTATTTTTGATAGCAATATTTCCGTGACTACTAGGCTTTATATTAAAATTATAACCGAAAGTTGTTTCTGTTCGGTATTCGTTTTAATTGGTTTTTTTATTATTTTTCATTGTACTATATGTATGTGAATATTTCCAGAAAGTCAGTTTTTAAAGTTTTGTAAAAATTGCCGAGAATAAATGATACATTGTGACAGTATTGGTGAGCCAATGATAAATACAGGGTTGTTTTCAAGTGTTTTCCATTTTTCACAACAATATTCATGTACAATAAGAAAATAACGTGGAAAATTCTTACATAGTTTATAAGAATTTCAACCATCAATATCGATAATGGTAACAGATATTTGAAAATTTGTTCTTCAATTTTTGGGATTTTGAACTTTTTTTGAAGTTATTATTAAGTAAATAACAAAATAATCATCTTTGCAACCTTCTTTACCTGATATTATTGAGTAAACATATAGAGTGGCCCAAAAGTCTGGAAATCGTAAATTGCTAGTCCTAATTGTACAAAATTTGGGGTCAACCTATTTTGGAATACGTAGATTCCTGTTACTTCCATATTAGTACTAACTTTGGTTTTTTAAATTCATCACCCTGTATAATAGGTCATTATTAGAATCTTCCATTAAATACAAGCTCAACCATATGTAACTCTTATGATTTTATTAAGAATAGAAGGCCCTGAATAATGCAAAACATGTAGATTTGAAAAAATTTAAATGTTTAAATGTAGAATCCTGTGATTTTGTTAATTGGGCCATTCTTTATCGGAATAAATTCAACGTCAGATAAATCTGAGCAATTAAATTGAACCTACACTGAGAAACTTGTTTAGAGCCAATTTTAATCGAATATGATTTCAGAAAGATGGAGCTCAAGCTCATTTTGGTGTAAATGTTCGGCGTTATTTAGATGAGATATTTCCCGGACGATGGATTGATAAACGAGGTAGAATTGAATGGCCTCCATGTTTACCTGATTCCAATCCTGAGGATTATTTTTATTGGGGATACTTGTAAAACTCAGTTTACAAAAAGGCGTTGCCAGACTTATTTATGTTATGTATGTATGTTTTATGTATTTTAGACATTCCAGACTATATACATATGGTTGAACTCGTATTGAATAGAACATCCCAAGAATGACTGAACATACAGGTTGATGGGTTTGAAAAACCAAATTACTAATATTATAAGATAAACGGCAAATCTGGCAAAATGGCAAATATCAAATCTAGAATCTACGTATCCCAAAATAGATGTACCCCAAATTTTGTACAATTGGGACTAGCAATTTACGAGCTAATTGACCGTTTCTAGACTTTTGGACCACTATTTATAAGAAAAGCTTCAAAAAGCGTGTCATCATTGGGTTAATTATTACTACGGTGTTCATTGCTTTCAATCAAAACACAAATGTTTTCCTACCTGTTAAGAACCTTTTTTTTGAGCTCTTGATTATATCTCAGTTTCTGAGGTAATAAAATGGTTCGATTAAGTTGTCTACATCTTCGTCATTTTGAATTCAATGAGCTGATGCTCCTATTCTAGAAGCGATTAGAAGAACTATAATTGAAATCAAGGAGAATGTGCTATTTCCTTTTTCTTTGTGCTGTTTACTTCTTCTTTGTTTAGTTTGCCTAGTCAGTTCCAAAGTATATTCGAGCTGATGCAATATGACTTGATGGCTGTTTGGAGCATAAACTGTCCGTCTGAAGGAGAAAAATTGGTGGCGCTAGTTAACTTGGTCGGCGTACTTCACTCTGTCATTTTAATCTCTAGCTACTACCTAGCCATCTGCTAGTTACTGCTTACGGTTGGACACTTGTTCGACATTTTTCCAATATAAGTTTGACCTCCTTATGTCTAACCTCCATTATCGTGTTTGTGTGTAGCTGTCTCGACTACTGGAAACGCCCAGCAGAGCTGCATTTTGTTATTATTCCAACGTCAAAAAGTGGGTCTATAGATGCGATATCAGTAGATATAGCTATATCAATACTTTGCTGTATTGTGGAATCGACAAATCCCAACATTTGAACTTTCTGAAAGATTTACTGGAATACTTCACACATTATTTCCAAGCTTCTCTCTCTTAAATCCTATTGCTGTATTCATCACTCTCATGGTACCAAATGACAGTTTATGTGTGGAGAGGTTTCATCTTATATTGACTACTTGTCAGATCAGGTCAGGTCAACAAAGCACCTGTGAAAGAAGCAAAAACCTATATACTGGCGTGAATGGAGCTGCAAGCAGTTTCGCCAGTGTCAACTTATCAACTTTGGGAACTGGGCCGTGGAAAGGAAGCCTTTAGAGCCTTGGCTAAGGTTTTTCTCTAGGTTAATTAGATGCAATTATACGTAATGTTTAATATTTGAATGCTTAACGCTTCCCATACCTGAACGGAGTAATTTTCTTCAACTCTGCCTTTTTTTCAAAATAACAATGTAACGAGAAACTTTTTTAATGGTTTTCGATCTATCGGAAATAAACAGTTTACCATGTTTGCTTTAGTAAAATGTTTTGTCGACCCATTAGTTAAAAATTTTTGAGCAAATACATTCCATTTAACTTTATTACCGGAACTAACTCGCCCTATGTGTGTCATACGTACAGTCAGTCGCTCGGTCTCCGGTGGATATCGGTTAATTAATTGGTATCTCGTACACGGGAGACATTATGCGGCTCCAATTTTGATGACTGTATAAAATTAACTGTTACATTTTGGGATATTTCGAATAGTCCTTGATGAGTCGTGATTTTTGAAAATTTGATCAATACCGTTTTGCTTGTATGCTTGATTGAATGAGAAGACAAGACTAAAAAGAGACACCTGTATAATTTATTCTCGAGAGAATGAGATACACTGTTTATTATTATTTTCATTTTATCCCTCGTAATCTATCAAGGATTATACATACGGATTGGGCATATAACTATGTTCTGCATTGCCATTCTGTGAGTGAAAGAGAGAAAGCTATAGAACAACAGAACGGCAATAGTGTATTCCTGTCTCGGCAGACTGTATCGACTATATCAAAACCAATCGATTCTACAGTGGTGAGTGTTTCATACAGGGGGCATATAGAATTTTATTGATAAGTGCTCCTATATGAGAATCTATATATACTGAAGATAATATTTGCCGAACCTGTATATTATATGTGATTGACTTAAAGTTTCATTTATACTGCGTATGAACTGCATACTACATGCTTTATTTTTTTTATCAAAATAGGTTCAGTATGAAATTCCTTATCGGAAGAAAATTTCCTTAATGAAGTTTTGTCGAGTTTATTTGGCTGCAAATAATTTTATCAGGCGATCAAATGTCATGATAATACTATGTTATTCTGAATGGCCAGACACGGCTTACTAGATAAAACTGTTTGCAGTCAAATACCTCGAAAACCGCTGGTCCAAATATAGACATTATAGTATATTAAGTATCAAGAACGGTAAGGTTTGTTTACCGGTCGACAGCAATGTTTGGATGCTGAGCGTAGCGAAGCCTCCAATTTTGCTGGATCGTATTGAAATATTCGAATTTCGAATAAAATAATTAAAATTCCTTCCAAATGAACGAAATGACAAAAGTGACATTCATACTTCTCGATCAGTTATAAATATAATTTGCATTTTGGTGAAATAGTTTTCATGCTATTTATTACTTTTTTGCGCGATCGATCTTTTTTGTTTGTTTACAGCATCGGTTGTCAGGTCGGTAGGTTGTGTTTACTGGTTTCTAAGTCTAACACGTCGGTAAGTGATTTACTTACCGTTCAGACGTCGGTAAGTAAACTACGTCTTAGCCCTACATACATTTAAATGGTCCTAAATAATATATTACTTCATTCATTACACAAAAAAAAACAAAAAAATAAGAAGATTGATATTTTTTAATGAACAGAATCGAACAGAACAATATAAAAAGTAATAAATAGCATGAAAACAATTTCACCAAAATGCAAATTATATTTTAAACTGATCGAGAAGTATAAATGTCACTTTTGACATTTCGTTCATTTCGAAGAAATTTAAATTATTTTATTCGACATTCGAATATCTCAATACTATCGCGCAAAAAAATGGTATAAGCATTTCGAACGTTAAGGCTTCACTACGCTCAGCCTCCAAACATTGCTGTCGACCGGTAAACAACCCTTACCGTTTTTGATACTTAATATACTATTTATATTGTTCTGTTCGATTCTGTTCATTAAAAGAATATAAATATTCTAATTTTTTTTGTTCCTATTGTGTAATGAATGGAGTAATATATTATTTAGGACCACTCAAATGTATGTAGGGCTACGACGTCGGTAAGTAATTTACTTGCCGACGTCTGAACGGTAAGTAAATCACTTACCGACGTGTTAGACTTAGAAACCAGTAAACACAACCTACCGACCTGACAACCGATGCTGTAAATAAACAAAAAACTTTGAAAATCTTGATAAATTGAAGTTTCTCCATCAGCAGAGACATGAAATTCTCGATAAGACAGGGTACTTCTCTCGTCTCGTCTCGAAGCTGTATTCGAGAGAAAATATATCTCTTGTCTCGTCGAGAAAGGGCGAGACGGAACGAGAGACGAGAATCTCTCATCTCGGCGGCAACACTAATTCCGTGAAAACTAGCTAAAATATCTATGTAACAGTTTTGATGTAAAATTTAATTTCAAAAATTTTGAGTATTAGCATATTTCACGTTGGAACAACGAGTTACGAAAAAATTGAGAAGAACCGACAGAATGTTTCTGTGGTAATTATTTTTAGCAAAATAAGAGATGTTCCAGAAACTAGTTGGATGGGAATTTTCCGGGTTACAGTTTCACCTAATGAGAAAACTCAATAATTCCATGTTCAGTGTCTGTGTACTATTAGTACTCAACCGTATATATATCATAAAAGTCGTCCAAAATCGGCTGTAACAGCGAGATATCGAAAAAATATTTGTTCATTAATCTACCTACTCACAGTTAGTATATCAATTTGATTACGATTCTGTATCAAGAACTCCAATTACTATTTTCATCTATTTCCCAATTTATGTGTGCTTTTAAATGTTTAGACAGAAGGTAAACATGAAATCCCCATATATTTACATAATATATACGTTGACAGCAGCTCCACAGTTTTTTTATCTTCCATATTTCACAAATTTGAGATTTCCCTTCAAAGCTATAACTCGCTAGTGCTGATATGTCAATATATACTCTACCAACGTTGAATATTTTGTCAACAAACGTTTATATTTTGACTGGAATATTTGGTTTACTAGATACAGACGACGTATAATCAAAAAGTTTTGTGGTTTGTGTGTATTTCTATGGGTGTACACGATGTTAGTGTACGCTCGAGTTCGTGTTCTAAAGGTATTTAATGATGTTGATTGTTGAAACTTATTATTACAGTTTTTCTTACTATGAGTTAGGGTGCGTGTCTTTCAAAGGGTTTTTGTTTTATGATTAAGTACAATAAACATAGCTACTTTTGTTTTTAACCTATTTTTTCACAGTGTGAATATATTTCATTAAAAACACATGGTTTTGATAAAATTCTCATGAATATTTCATTTCTGTTTGTACAATAGGTTTGTTGATGTTTTAAAAATAATAATTGACTGCTTTTTGAGACTATTTCGTTCAAATAGATATTGAAATTTATTTTGATTTCCAATTTTGTATTTAGCGTTACCAGCAATTGAATTTGGGGTATGCATTGTTCGGTGACTGAAAACACATTAGATAACATGAGAAAAATAAATGTCTGGATTCCATGCAATAGATTTTCCAGCTTCAAATGAGGTAACTTTAAATTGATGTCCAATTGAAAATACAGTCATTTTCGAAAACTGAAATGGCAAAAACATGATTTTAAATGGAAATAAATTAAACTAAACATTAAATAGAAAAAAAAAATATGTTATATATATATATATATATTTTAAAATCAACAATCATTAAATTCCAAAAAAAAAGAAATAGCCAGTAATGAAGGCGGAAAATGAATAAGAGGTGAATCGAAATTTGGGCAAATAAATTAACGTTGAACGGAAAACTGTTGGAAAAATGCGTTGTATGAATTGAAAAAAAATTAATGCTTGAAGAAGCGATATCAGTTACAAAAAAAATAGTAGTTTACGTAACAAATTTCGGAAGTATTATTTTACGGAATATGTAGTAGTAATTCCGTTACGGCCCTTTTCAATCTCTAAAACATTATTTGAATTTTGTCTCGTGAATAATTTTCTACATATCCCCAGACTAGCGCCTGTCATACCAATTTTATTATTAATGCAACCTGATATCAAAAAATATATTGATATTATTTATTGAATAATTTCGATTTTCCTTTTGGTTATAGCTAATGGACTTTCTCTTAAGGACAGTTAAAATGTAATTACTCCAGAGGCTTGATGGCTTTTAAAACTTCAGATTTTTCCATTAAATATGCAAAAATTACTTGCTCATTCATAGTATGCTCATTTTAATCATGGTTCCATTTTTCGAATAAATTGTAGAACAATTCATACATATCTCTCGACTTCACCGGCAATAATTCAAAAGTAGACGCTCTTATCAAATTCGTTAAATCTCATGTGTATTCATTTCAGCTTCAGTTTTACTACTGATTACCATTTTTTAGATTTGAAAAGCGAAAAATACCACACCTGCAATAATATTAAGTACATGATAAGCGCTGACATGATAAAATACAAATTTCATGTTATTGTCACACATCGATGCTCAAAATCGTCCAAAAAGTAACAAGAATTGTCCCGAAAGTGGAGAAATCGTTGAGAAAGTGGAAAATAACTTTCCTTAAATAGCTACTTTTCGGTAGATATTTCCGATTTCATACAAATTTCATTTTCGAGAGGGTTGTAGAAAAAATGTTTCGCAGAGTGATTTATTTTTTGTCTCGAGATTTTCGATAAAGAAACTTACGACAAAAATAGTAGTTTGTAAAACAAGCGTCACTTTTCCCACAAGCGCAAATCTAGCTAGCGGGAAAATTGCTTTACGTACCAGTTGTACACAATACTTTTTCTGCAACCACATTTATTAATAGAATGAAAAAATAATTTACCTATATGGGTATTTTATTTAAACTTTGAACAGAAAGAACTGAAGAGATTAAATATAGAAAAATCAGTTGAATGTATAGCGATATTCAAACCATTTTGTATTTCTATGCCTGGTGTATTTTTTTTTGGATCACAACTCCATTATATCTGAAGGGGTATTTTCAATGTCGAAATTAGACAACTCAAAATATAAATTTTGATCTGGGACAGATTTATTGTATGTTTAGAGTTTACAAATGTAATCCAGAGGTGATTGTATGAAATTCGACACATGACTTGAAATTGAGTAATTTTATTTGTTACTATATTTAGTGAAAAATTATCATTTTAACACTCTTTTTTAGCTACGTAATTATCTAGCTGCCTTGAATTTAGTCGTCTGTCGTATAAACTTTTGTGCGTCAGACATATTTGTTACTTTAAAAAAAGACAAATTACCCAATGTTATAATTAGTAATTTAAATAATTCAATGAAAATTTTACAATTTACTAGACGAAATGCTTAAAGACAAGATAGTGTTTGGAATCCGATCGAATCAAGTAAGAGAGAAATTGTTAACAGAAGATAAACTAGACTTGACCAAAGCTATAACAATCTGTAAAACTTGTGATGATTATTGAAATGTCATTCTTCTAAATACAGTTTTCGTATGTCACATTAACCGCTTAGATATTTTATATGAAATCATGAAGAAAACAATAATTACTACGTTACAGCTAAGAAAATCATTCAGAGATACTAAGTCATTAGGACATATTGCGAAAATGTCGTCCACATATCTCCACCAGATAATTTGTTTCAATTTTGTTTTCAATTTTCCATAATAATCAACAAAAAGAATGAATACACCACAATAAACATGCAGAAGATATTTCCCACGCCGCATCCCAGTAAACACAATGTTACCTTAAAACTAATTTTTATATATTGCAGCAGTAATATTAAGATCAACACGTTACATAAGTATGTGATATATATTAGCCACCAACATACAACATACAATGTATCATATCTGACGAGTATGGCACAGAAGATGGCCTAACAGCCGAAAGCGCTTTGCAATTTTAAATAAAAAATTTTTTACACATAATACAACAGTGTTTTCATTGACTTTCTAGTCATGTGTACTCAGCTATAAATTATTCAATTTAAATAATTGTCCTCATTTTATTGTAAATATGAATTTAAATAATTAGAATTCGTTGTGTATATATTTGCTTATAGAAAATTCATTTTTATGTTTTTTAACCCATTCAGAGCAAATTTTTGTTTTGTTCCTGTGGTCGTAGATAAACTTTTGTATGATACTTGTGCGAGAAGTACTTTTGCGCACGCACTTGTAAAATAACTATTTCACAAGAGTACAAACATAACCGGGCACATAACCCTAAAAAAAACACATGAACTTCCAACGGCTCCTCTACCCTTCGCGCTACAAAAAAAAGATGAAATCTACTGTCACTCCTCTTCTTCCTTGGCACGAAACGCACAACATTGCCACATCCACACTACACGAGTGCGCGAAATTTAGAATAATTATTAATATTCGACAGTTTGTAAAAAAGGTCTTTTCTGGTTGACTTCACTCTGTTGTAAGCAGTCATACGCAGTTTTCTCGTATGATTATATTCATTATTTCTACACATTTAAATTATAACCTAAAGCAAAGTTAAATACACGATTTATAAATAATTCCATACTACATAATTTCTTAAGAAAAGAAACGTGTCTGGACGACCTTACCCTTGGGGCGAATAAAAAGTTGGAAATAACAAAAAATACGAAAATACGGAGAAAGAATTTCAGATGGAAAAATTTGAATATTCACTCAATCAACTTAATTAGCATCGCTTCCATCATGTTTTCTAATTAATTATTTCTTTTTATTCCGTGAAATTGTTTGTTCAGTTATAGGAATTCAAAGGATCGTTATTAATTCTTTTTGATCATTGTAAAGGTCGTATAGACGTAATTTCAACTTTTTAACTTAAATGGCAACGCTCACTAAAATTTTTAAGTATATTCACACCAGTAAAAAAATTCCGAATAATTGAAAGCCTTAACTTCGTTTTTCATCATAAAACTTGTAAAAATAGCTTTATGTATTAAGAGCGAAAAGTGAGAGCGCGTAATTGCTTGAGAACAATAATTCCACTTTTAGATCGCAATACATATAACATTTTTTCTTCAATCATTTGAATATATATCATAATTAATAAAATTGATAAATTCATACTTCTTATTTCAAGTACATGTCAAATACTTTATAAAATTTTAAACGTATAATTATTATGGTCTTATTCTACAATTAGAAAGGCTTCAGCTAGCAGGGCCATCCCCAGTATATGCAAAATATTCAAAACGTGGTGAGCAAAAAACACAAAAAAAATTAATACGGTAACCTCGCAATCACACTTATTAATTATTTAAAACATTAAGAACTTAACAAAACAGCGATTTATTAGATTGTAAAAGATTTTCAGGCTGCTCTATTATGTCACTGTCACTGTCAATACAATTATGTTTGTAGTACCGGTTGTTATGGGCAACGAGCGTTTTGCATTTTTTTACGCTCGGCGAGCGTAAAGTAACTCTCCTCAAGAAACGTCAACTTTTTGTTGTAAATGGCAAGCGAAAAAGCCTACTTTTTAATGTGATTGTAGAAAAAAACATTTTCCATCTTTTTCCTGATGCAAGTATTGGTTTTTCTTATAAAGGGTATGTAATCAATCTCCTGAAATATGCAAAAGTCCTTTCAATTACGTGAACTAATTCCATTGCTACTTTTTATTGAATAAGTGTAAAAAGCTAATAATATTAAAACCAGATTGAAAATTTTTTTTATGAAATGCATTTCCAGCTTTAATATATTGTGAACAGGAGAACAGTACACTTATTTGTTTAAACAATCGAGGGTTTGACACATTTTTGACCGAGATACACAACCCGGTTACATATTATCGTTGCAATCAGCATTTTATTCTGGACATGATTATGAAAACAAATTTCGTTCGAATGGTTTCTGGAGCATTTTTAATACCAATTGCTTTTTCGTAACACAAAAATGAACAATGAACTGGCTACAATACATAGTGAACACCTGGTTATGTAAAGTATAAATAATTGCTCAGAATTTTCAAGAATATTGAATTCCATAAAGAAAATCGAGAGAAGATAAAACGAGACAAGACAAGATAACGCTTTCTCTCTCTTCCTGTCTCAAGTGTCTCGACATTTCGAAACGGGACGAGATAAGGTCATATCTATCATCTCTTGACAACTCTAGTTTAATCATAAAGATACAAGTATCTCTATGAGTTTAATACAGTATCTACCTATATAAACGAGCTTTTGAATGACGTTTCTGTATCTGTAGAGTAGGGAGGGTGAGTGCAGCACTTAGGCCACGTGACTCATTGTACATCCTCCCGAGGAGTTGTCCTCCTAGGTCATCGTCCATCCTGCCCTTCTCAGGAAGGTGGACAGGTCACTAGGAGACATCTCCTTTATATCGGCAGGTGTAGGCCAAAACTCACCGAACACACACTCTTTTATTGACGATAACTCCGGACACTCGCATAAGAAATGCCTGACAGTTTCATCTTCCTGTTCACACATCCTGCATAGAGGTGTGTCGACTAGCCCCATAGTATGGAGGTGTTTCCTTAGTTGACAGTGGCCAGTCAGAAATCCTACTGTTATACGTAGGTTTACCAAGGTTTTTCGAGACGAAATTTCATTTTTAGACAACAATGTAGAACGCAATACCGCAAGAGTCTTGATCTTGCAGACTCAGTCTTGGTCTTGCAATCCTTCAACTGGTCTTGGTCTCAATTTTTTGCAAGACCATTACCAGTGTCGCTTGAAACTAAAAGTACTAAAAGAAGATAGTCATTAAACTGAACTACAATCATTACACTCGTACTCGCACTTTATACACAGAAAATGTCAAATTCTAGAATTTAATTTAAATTCGCCATAACTCGAAATACAAAGTATAAGATTTATAATTAATATTCATGTTTTTTTCTAGGTAAGCCACAAACACTTAACCCGTGAAACTGCATATTATGAATTGTAAGTACAGAATTTTAACTTTGTTTAAATTTTAAAATGACGAAAAACCATTATTTACCAATATTTTTTATGTCATAGAATTAGGTAGGGATGCTATCCCAATTTATCAAATCTTGTCAAAACTGTGAAAAATATTATTTAAACTCGTAATAAACGATAACAAAAAGATAAAAAATGGTGCTGATACCAACTACCAATTTCTATTACCATAAAAACCTTCGAGTCCATTTATCACGGCGTGAGACGCAATTAGTCTTTTTTGGAGGAAATTAAAGAATATTTCGGTGTAAAAAAAGCAGGAAAAGAATCCCTCGGTAGATGGAAACGAGAAACGTATTTTAAGAGGTGCCAAGAGTATTAGAGAAGATAAATAATAGCTCAGTGCTAATCTACTTTGTACGTGTCTGCAAGAGGGGCTAGTGATTCACTGCTAAGGTAATGTTATTTTTTCCAAATTGCCTCGAAACATTTGTCAGGTATTCCGTACGCGTACGGAAATGGGAATTTTATTCTTGTGAAAAATACATTTTTCTTTTTTTAACAATATGTTTATGAAATACGTGTCGCTCGAAATTATTTACTATACTAAACTACACTGTGTTATTTTTAAAATGCGATATACAGATTCCTGTACAAAACTGTCAAACGCGAGCTAACGTTTTTACCAAATAGCGCTCATAAAATATAATAACAGATATGGAAAATGGAAAGGTTCAGATAAATAAGTTTTAATGAACGCTATCTGGTAAAAAAGTTAGCTCGCGTTCGACAGGAATCTCTATGTCGCATCTTATAAATAACACAGTGTATATAGGTTTCGAGCTACAACTTTGTTGAAAAGTTTTTTTGCATATCCATGGCACCAATCCTGTTCAAAAATTGGCTCTTGGAGCCATTCTGGACTGGATTAAAAAGATTTGACAAAAATAGAGAACTGTAAGGAAGAAGCAAACACCAACACAAAAATCAAAATTTTTGAAGGTAACACACAACGTAAAATAAACAAAATTAACACAGAATGTCCGCACTGTTGATTGAACTATATGCGTATATATGGATACACCAGAGAAAGATGAATTTCAATTCCACCACAAGGTCGCTCTCGTTATTGATACACTCGAACTCCACGCGCACAAATTTTCGCGAAATAGCCTCCACCACTACAGTGAATTTGTTGATTGTTTTATATTTTTTGTTAGTATAATCAACAGGTTCGAAAACGGGTTAATTCTTGATAAACTTTCTACAAATATTTATGTCGATATTAACAAATTGAGATGGAAAAGATTCAGTTTTTTGTTATTAACTCAAAAACTATCAATATTTGAGGACATCTGGAAAAATATCCATGAACAGGTGAAAATTTCCAATAGAAAAGTCCAAACTCCTTATAATTTTAATATAACGTTGAAATAGGTCTCCATGAAATTTAATTTTAAAAACCCAAAAAAAATTTTTCCAGTGCCTACTTTGATAATATGCCTTGTTTTGTATTTTTTAGCTTTAAAAAAAATATAACCATATGCTAGAATTTGTTTATTACAAATAATTTTTAATAAGTTAATTAACAATGAAATTATTTACAAAAAAATGAATATCTCTAATTAACTAATTAACTAATTATTTGAAAAATAAAAAAGCAATCATGAACAATTTGAAAATCAATATTATTCCAAGTCAATAGAATATAACGAAAAATTTATCCTGTGCATTTTTGTTTATAAATTTCTTTACAAAATGATTCCAACGTTACTGAAGGCCATTGTTAGATACACAAACAGCAATAACATAATACATAATATTTGGTGCAAAACTGTTTAACATTCCTCTGCTTTTCATTTTTTCTCAACTTTAAAAACGAAGCAAAAAATATTTTAGATATTTTATGTTATTCAAGATAACGGAAAAAATGAGTTAATTAACAAAGTAGTATAACTCTTTGACACGTTGACTCAATTTTTTTTTTCCAAGGGCAATACATTTTTTGAAGTATTCAGAATACACCATGATTTTCTCAAATTTTTGAATTGACAATTAATACCTTGAGGAAATTATTTATTGTAACCGGTTTACTTTTGACAAGGAGCGCCCAAATCCAAAACTATTCGTGGAGACCTGTTTTTAGCGTTGTAATAAAATTATAAATAATTCCGATAGAGTTTCGGAAGTCGGAACTTTTTCATCAAAAGATTTCTTTTCTTTGAGAAGCTTCCTCCGCAATTATTATTATTATTATTAACTTTATTGTATTTAAAGAATATTACAATTCTTATTACAAGAGGTTCGGATTCATTACAAATATGTATGTTTGAAACAAAAAATAAGGTTAAAACATTAAATAACAATAGGTATCTACAAGATGTTATATGAGAAGTGAATACCATAATATGTATAAAATCTATTCATCTAACGCAAAGGCTCTTACTTTTAATATATTTAGTATGTACTGGACGAAGTTTGTCTGCCTGGTGAAATCATCTGTGTCCAGAATAGCAACCAATTCGTCCAGTGTTTTTAAACTCAGAAACATATGATTTTCTCTGAGTCCATTATATAGAGGACATTCTACTAATAAATGCATCAAAGTTTCCTTTTCACCCATATTACAGAGACTACACGTCACAGTCATATCTACGTGGTATTTTATGCCTCTGTAATAAATTTTTAAATGATTTAAACTACATAGTCTGATTTGACATAATATTCTAGTTATATATATTGGACATAATCTATGCAAGTAAGTTCTGGTTTCAGAGAAAAACAGATGTTTATATAATAAAGGAAAAGATGAAAGCGCTGTTCTATGCTCGTCATCACTCACTAACTTATTTTTGAATAATTCCAATATATTATTGAGATGACTTTTAGAATTATTTTGCAAAAATTCTGGCCACAGATGACCACCGTCGGCGAAGTCAAAATATTGCTTTACTTGACCCAGGAAATTGTATCTGGCATCATGATGATTGATGTGTTTAATTTGTAAAAAACATTTTTTGGTTAATGTGTTATCATCCATGGTCCTAATTTTATTTATCCACAACAACGCAGATTTAAATATTAAATAACTCAATGCAACTGAATTTGTTTCTAGCCTAACCATATAACTGGGAGTACATAAAGCTTCCTCCGCAATTCCTAGAATATTAATAGCTCTTGAGTTAGTGACAAAGCACTAAATGCTATGTTTTTTTCATCTTAATTGGCAATTACAAACTTTTGAACATTTTTTTGAGACTTAATTCCGAATGTAATGATTTTCAACATTCAATTACTCGTAAACAGTACAAGCTAGGAGTAACATATATATTTTTGAAATAAGATAAAAAAGACCATCCTAAAAATGTGAAAATATACAGGGTATTCCATTAAGAGAGAAACTACTATTATTTTTATCCCCTTAAATATGCAAGCTACTGAATTCTTGATAGCATATCAAGAAAATACAGCTGTAACTAAACAACTTTCATAGGAGATTTTTTTTCTAAACGCAATAATAACGATGACAGGGGGTGGGTAATTTATAATGAATAACCCTGTAAATATACACAAATACTATCAAAAGTTTTCATCTGCAGTCCAACAATGACGCTCGTGCTTACTGTCGTCTATTTGAATTTACCACTCAAGCTCGAGGGACCAGTTTTGCAAAAAGTTTTCCTTCAACTTCCTGGCATGTGAATTGTTAATATAATTTTTTCAAATTTGCGTTTTTTATATTAAGAATAAAACAATAAATACTTTTTTTTCGATTTTTCAAAAAACCCGATGCAAACTGATCAGCTATCAACTAATTTTTGGAAACTTTCTGACTGGTTGAAAAAATATTCGTAATTATCACTATTTCATTAATATTTATTTGTAGCTAGAGATGGTCAATCACTCGATATTTATATGGTATCCTCAAAAAGTATAAGAAAATTCAAAAAATCCCATCGCTTGGTAACTACCCTATTTTTTTACTCAACTTTTCAATTAATTACGACATCAAGTTTCAAAGGTAAACTAATTTATAATTCAACTTCAAAGGAATTCAGAATCAAACTCGTAATATTAACACTAATTATTATTTCCGAACCCTGAAATTAAGGTTAAAATAAGAGACATTCAATAACGTCGGAGAGAGGCTGTAATATTCCAGAATTCAGAAATGTCTTTACAGAAATATATTTCTTTAATAGGCCCGTCAATAATGTTTAAGTTTGTAATGAGTCACTACTTCCGTTATTTATTTAAGATAGCCTTCGTTGAATTAGACAAAAGTTGATGGTGAGCTTCTCCAGTTCTAACGAACATCTATCCCATATTGAGTTAACTGTATAAACCCTCACTTCGTGGAATCTACTGATATTATTCCCGGATGGATGTTTTTATCCTCTAGCAACTTTCTTACAAGTGTTATGCACTCTTTTGACGGAATTTTAGAGAACATATTGGTAACATCAAATGAAATGAGTAGATCTATCCCATATTCCAAAATCTCCATCGCTGTAGAAATTGAAAACTTTTGTATGCTGAGTAGAAAATGTGGCAATATTCTTTTGATTTATTGGCGTAAAAATGCCGTTTGGGATAGATACATTATCCAAAATTGATAAAATAAGAGGCACTATTCCTAAAGCGTTTGGTTTTTATCTATTCTGTTTCTAGTTTACCCAATTTTTAAAATGTTTCTACATCATTCAACAAACCTAAGCATTTTTTGGATCTCTCTAGCGTTTTAAAAATTCCACTGTTTCATTATCTCATTATACTTATACTACCAAGACACGGAGTTGACTTTTGGCTTGAAGAAATCTTTCCAAGGATAAGATGGAAATTAGGATAAAATATCTGCATGGAATTTCTATTTCAAATGAACCCAAAATCTGTAGTTTCTGTCATTCTGACGATAATATTTCACATACCTATATCGAAATAATTATCAAGTTGGAGTTTTCATTTTTTATTATTAAAGTGGAATTCATTAAAAACTTTTAGTTTCATTTAATATAGGAAAGTGAAGAGGAATGGTAGACGGTGTCCAAAATTTTAAATTTTCGGTTTTTCTATTCTAAGTGTATTTCAAGGGTTGCTCTATCTAGTGCAGAAATATTTCATATCCAAGCCGGCGGTAAGAGCAGAAAAATGCCTACTGTAAAATAAGACTATGTCCTTACATAGATTTCATCTTGACGCAGTTACGAAATTTTGGTTTTTTTCTGATAGTTGTCCAGGATAGAATAGTAATAAGTTTCTTTTTTCTATGTAACCCAAAAATAACCCAAAAATATGCAATACAGAGATTCAGCATACCTTTTTAGAAAAGGGCTATACTCAAAGCGAAGGTGACTCAGTTCACAGCGTTATAGAAAAAGCGGCCAGAAATGTACATGTGTATTCACCAGATTAATGGTATACTCTCGTTAGAACGTGCAAGAGAAAAAACCCATACCTATATGGTAATTGAGATGAATCAAGAAAATATTTTTGATCTCAAGTTTTTGCAGCAAATAATCTCTTTAAATTGGGAGAAAAACGAAAAAAACGATAAAGTTCACTGGAGCCAACTAAAGATAGTCCAAACAAATTCGGAACATCCAAATATTATATTCTATAAGGAAAGCTACCAAGAAGAAGATTCTTTTGAAAAAATTCTCATTTTAAATAAAGGAAGAAAGTCAATTGAAGTAGACATGAAAGACGTTCATCTACAGCAACTTCAAAGAGAATTTCAACCCTTAACAAAGAAAAAGTATGACCACTTGAAATTTATTTGTGAAAAAAAAAGCAACTAGGAGTCAATATCAAATTTTTTTCGAAACTCACCATTTAACGAAAATAATAGAGAGGCAAATGACTCTGATGATAATTAAGTACCAGTCGCTATGTTACCTGAATTTATTTATTTTATTTTCAAGTTCTTATGTAGAGTTTTATGATTTGTTATAGTTTCTTTGCCTGATTTAACCATTATTATTATTTAGGTACTACATAGAAATGTTTAATTCAGATGTTAAATTGAACAAGAATAACAAAATACTCCCATGTATTTCATTTTATTCATTGGAGAAGACTTATTCTATGTCCAAAAAAAACACGGGAACTATTTTTTGTTTAGACGTGAAATGGGCGACATTACCTATTGGTATTTTATGTCCAATTTTCCTTTTTATACGCATCTTTGGCAAATATAAACTAAGTTAGTAAAAAACAAGGTAAATCAAAGTAATTTATCACAATATTGGGAAACAAAATATATATTAGATTGACTGAAAAACAAAAAATACCTCTCCTGTAAAATTTAAATTTTCTGGCATGGAATAGTTTTATGCTTTTTGATTGCTATTATCCATTCGTAAATCCATGTTCGGTAAGTTTTGATAAAACGAGCCATGTTTAGAGAAGCTTCTGGTTACGTTATCAACTATGTTAAAATCATAGGCTGGTTGACTTTCAGGAGGTTTCACAAATGGCTAAATGAGGTCCAGGTGTTGTGGAGTTGTCCTACCGTCCCAACTTATCAGATGAGAACAGGAAGCGGTAAAATTGGACCTAAATATTTCTAGTTGGTCCAAAGGCATTTGTCATTTTTTATCAGCGGATCCCATTCGCGAAATAACGGATTTTTTTATTATTTTATTGTGAGCTGTGAGAGTTGGTATAGACCTTCCGTCTGTTCCTTGTTGTGTATTTATTTTTTATGTTATTTGTTTGGCAACTCGATTCTATTAGTTGGAGTTAAACCTTGTGTGTCTATGTTCCTTGAACAATAACTGACTGATATAGGTACACTAACTTACCTTCGATAAAATGTCGTGAACACACACGCCAAGTTTAAATTTTTAATTCACTAAGGGAGGCCCGTTTTAAATCACGCCGTTGATTATAAAGTTCAATTAAATGGTCACTTCGCCTCGTTAAAACAGCCGGAAATCGAAATAATTATACAATATCCCATTCTCTCTGCATTCCACACGTTTTTTGTTAAATAATACTTTTCAAACGAACTTCACAAACCCGGCCTATTTAATCCCGTTTTAGATAAAGCAATTACAATTAACTGAGACACACTTCTCGTTGACTGATATTTTAAGCTCTAATGACGGAAAAGTAATTTGGCTTCTTCAAGATTAATATGAACTGGGAAAACTTTTCAATTTATTTTAATTAAAGACGATATGGCGAAAACGCTCTTCTATTACCTCCATCATCATTAGATCGTGAAAACAAAATTCACTATGAGATTTTCTTGGATTTCATTATAATCGGGCAGCTCCTAGTTTACCTTTTTAGGATTAGAACGTTACAGCGATAAGGTATTGTGTTCGTCGGAAACTTCAGCAGTACTCAAACGTTATTTTTACCTGGCTTGTAGCAGAAGACACCTGAAATTTCATTTTAACGAGCGTATAGCCAGATACGATCCAACCAGATTTATTAACTTTTTTCTGGAAGCGTGTAGATTGCGCGCCATTTAATAACTGTCTCTAGATGAAAATAATTTATTTCTACACCATACAGTTCAGAGTGATTTAGTTTAGTTTTGTCCGCAAATCACTTTTTCAATCAAAGCTGTTTTTCATTGAATATTTATCAAGATGCACTATAGTGTATTTTTATCATGTTGATAGCTGAAGAGCCCATTATAAATTCAAAAACTTCAGGGTGATTCAAAGAATTGAGCAGAATTGTAAGCGCTTCTTCATGTGAATAAGTGTTCACTTAGCAACTTGCGCTAGATTCTTCCTGTATAGTGAACCGTAGGTAGCGAGGACAATAGAACCCTAATACCATTACCATTCCAATATATTTAGAAGTGATAAATTTGCTGTGACAGTGCAGTGTCGTTTGGTAAGAATGAGATCCTAGATTATTCAGAACTTCTTTGAATTAAAATATACTCCGATTGATGATTTTATAAACTTTCTTTATAAACTGTCAATACATAAACGAGAAATCAGATAAGTGTCTTGCAAAATTAACCATCAAATGAAAATGACTTTTACTATAAAGTACTATTCTCGTCTCCTTCGCCCTTTAAATCAAGTAAGTTGTCTTCCAATCAAGGCACAAGATGCAATTGGGCGGAGCCTAATACTATTTTCTAGTAGTAGTAAGTGCGCGTAATTTTTATGTTCAAGCTTTAGGTCTCCATGTTTAAATGTCCCAGCTATTGTCCATATTTATTCGCTTCTGGTGAATTGATTCCTATTATCCTGCCTAAATTCCAATGTCCGCCAATGGTTTGTTGCGGTTTAAGGGTCTCTTACCTGAAATCGTTTTATCAATATGATAAAAATATATTATAGAAATAAAGAATTGCGCCTTTTTCAGTAGTCGACCTTTTTTATTGAAAAAATAGACAAATTTCGGTTTTCATTAAAATGCAAATTGTTTCATACATTTAATAAATTCTTATTAAATAATGTATAAATGGAAAAAGTGCCCTACGGACAAAACTTAACCTCTGTGTATAGTGAAGAAATATTATATCCATCTAGAGATAGTTGTTTAATGGTTCGCAATCTGCGCGCTCCAAGGAAAAACTAAGTGATAAAAGTAAAACTTTTACTATTAAAAACTTTTATTTTATTATCCAAAGATGATCATGTTGATACATCGTTTTTGAGAAAATATGGTGCCGAATGTACCTACGGAAAAACATGTAGTTAAACAAAATCTCACTTTCTCTTTTTTTTAATAAGAAAAGTCATGATCACTAAAAAAGGTTGTAATTTTTGATTTTATATGTAGGATGCAGTATCTAATATATATGGTTGGATCTCATCTAGCTATACGCTCATGAGAAAACGATTAAATTTTAGGTGTTTTTTGCTAAAAGCCAGGTGAAAGTAGGTAAGGTTTGAGTACTGCTGAAATTTCCGACGAACACCTTATCGCTATAACCTTTCAATCCGAAAGTGATAAACTAAGAGCAGCCCTATTCTGTTTTTGAAATTACCAATGATAATTAATTGAAATAATTACTGATTCTGTAGATGTATTCAAGTTTTCGACAGATCTTTATATTTATCAAGTTCATTGTCTATAAAAGGAGTAAAAATTTTTTATTTTGTATAATTTCAAGGAACAATTCATAGTATATCAATAAGATTAGATTAGGCTTATGTACTTTCAGGAGTCTCTCTATTTGCAGATCTATTGTATGTGCTCTCATGTTATGTTGGAGTTCCTGCAGTATCTTCCAATAAGATGCTGCTTATGTTTCTGTTGACTCAACAGTGCTCCCATGGACCTCAACTAGGATTTTGGTGTTCACCAATCCTTGCTCAGTATGTACTCCAGGGTCTTAGTGGATTAGGTTCTGTTTTGATTGCCCAACTGTTACAAGGTTTACAAGCAATACCAAACCTCATTTTTCTTTCAAGATTCTGTCCCTATCTATACAGGGTGGTTGATTAGTGTAATAAAACTCAATCTTTTATCATGGCAGATACTAATATTTATATTGTAGGCATCTTTGAGGGCGAGTTTTATCAAACACCTAAACTCGGTTTAATGATTACTGATGTGATGGTTGATAATAAATGCATCAATCAACCACAGTCTAAACATCAGTTATCATTAAACCTAGTTAAAATGTTTGATAAAACTCGCCCTAAGCGTCATACCTCAAAATTAATGACAATTTTACAGGGCAGTCCATAACTCAGTGACAGATCAACGTTATGGTGTTATAAATGGAACACCCCATATTTTATTGTATAACTGAAATCTGCTTCACTTCTTCATCACAACAATATGAGGGTGAGGGTATTTGGAAAATTGTAACCAATTTTCCGTCAAAATCAGTTCAACTCCCTGTATAATTAAATGGGGGTAAATGAATACAATTCTATTGAATCGATTGAACATTTATAAATAAGAATTATTTTGCCAATATTCATTAAATCACGTACATGGTGTACAACTATACTTTGGCAAGTTTATCTGAAACCGTGAAAGAAATGCAGTCGAAAACATTTGACATTGCCACGTTTAACTATGAAAAAACTGAAGTGCTAACTATGTAGTGGTAATAATTATAAATGGGTCTTTTTATTATTAACAATATTAAAAATATGATTAAAAGTTAATTTTATAATGTGCTTGTTTCCTTGGATTTATTCTATTAACATTATTTTTTCAATTCATGAATATTAAAACACTTTTCCAAATTTGTTATGCACTTTTTCAGGCTTTGGCAGCGTTGTACGAAAACCATAATGACCAAACCCTCCGAATTACATAATTGGTGATTTGTATCGACCAGCTGACTTCTTATTGGCAAGCGCGTGCGTGTGATCCTCCCCTCTCGCTTCGTCAATTGACTGATATTGATTTATCCAGTGGCGTTGGTATTGTCAGTGACCTTTGTATTTTTACTTGGTAAAATAGGCCACTTATACGTTTGACAGATATGCGCCATGTTTTTCCTCGCCTCTGACCGATGCCGCATAGCTTCAGATAAATTTGCCAAACTATATATCATTTTCTCGATAATTTTAAATAGATCACATTGTAATTTAATTGATTGTCGATGACCATACTTCCATTTTTCCAGCATTTCCCATATCTGAGGTTATTAGTTTTTGAGATTTTTTCATTCTTCTTCACCAACTTTTTTTCAACACTTAGTTTAACTGAAAAACATCCAGTTTGTTTTAATGAGACGAGCTACGCAAGTAAAATGTCCTTTTAAAATTTTATATCCTTATTTCTACCTTTTCCATTTTCATTAACTTCATATATGCAAATACGGCCGCTTCGTGCTGCTTTCCTTTCAGGATTCCCATCCCATTTGGAGTTCGAAAAGTAAGTGTGTTCGTGGCGGGGATTTTTCGTATATATTTTTTTTTATTGAAGAGGATTTAAAAGGCTGAAAATGTATCATTGAGAGGAGTAAAACCGC
This sequence comes from Galerucella calmariensis, assembly GCA_910591675.1. Classification (NCBI taxonomy): domain Eukaryota; kingdom Metazoa; phylum Arthropoda; class Insecta; order Coleoptera; family Chrysomelidae; genus Galerucella; species Galerucella calmariensis. Next base: position 128,170 of record CAJUYG010000098.1, on the reverse strand, counting down.
ATCGAGGTTGGTTCATTAGGAAGGGAAACATCAAATAGTCAGTGAAGGCTGAAAATTTTTTATCCTTTTGGAAGTGCGGTGATCAAAAATTACTCCCCATCCCTTGAAATTAAACATGGAGATTGACCGAGCGTATAATTTCGGAGAAGCTTAAATTTTGTTCCGGAAAATGAATTTCTTCGAGCGGTTCTGTTTTATAGGGCGTTTAATTTATGCTTGACTACAAGGATTATGTGAGGATAAAGTTCCTGGAAGGTAGTTAACATTTAAATATGTAGGTATTTGTTAGACTGGTCGCAAAAATTTCCTATTCCGTTTTTTTTTCAAAATTTTTGATATAAAATTGTGAATACAGAGCATTCCAATGAGAACTATCCACCCCACATAACTCTGGAGGCGTTACTTCTATGAAAAAAATAAAAAAAATAAAAAATCATCAATTCTTCAAATGGAAAAGCCCATACATTATTGCATTGTTAAATTCTCCTCTTACAAAAATGTATATTACATTTTATGTGAAAAGTCAATCACTTGGGAGATTAGGATAATTCCAATTTACATAGTAACATTTTAATTCGTAACAAATAAATAAAACAATACTAAATTTCGTGTACAAGCAAACAGTCATTTGTCACAATTAAAATCTCTAGA
>CAJUYG010000098.1:79732-112519 GCA_910591675.1 Galerucella calmariensis | reverse complement strand
CGAAATCGCCTTAGTTCAAATAAGAAATTAATTACCAATTCTCTTTATTCTATCAGTTCAATTATTATCGCATATTAACAATGAGCCATTATCTATATTCCTTATTTCTTAGCTTATAATTTTTTTACAGTGTACCTATATCGTTTCATTCATTCTACTTATTTACAAATAACAAAGAGAATTAACATTTTTGTTAATCTAATTTTAGAAAGCGTGTGTCTAACCATACACCTAAACAACCATAAATAAAAGCAATTTCACATTTCTTCTGTTAGAATGGGCTTTTGAGATGGCGCATTATTTTATGTTTGCTGCTAAAAGCATTCCACAATGACAAACTTTTCTTTTTTCTAGTCTCGTATGCTTTTTGCTTGCATCATTACTTTTAGGGTCAAGAAGTATATCGTTACGGTCAATGTTTCGCTATTTTCACAACCTTTCAGTCGGTATTTCAAAAAATGATGTCTGCACATAGTTTTCTCACCATAAGAACTAATATCGTCTAAAGGAAACAGTTGTTAAGATTTTGAATAACACAAATGTACACGCTATAAATACGGTAGGTATTGAAATGAAAAATATCGAACGCAATATTTTTGTATTCGTAATGAAATGTTTCATCAGAAACTAAAATAGTATACAGGATGTTCCATTGCAAATTTTAAAATCGACATTACTTCCGGTAAAACCGGAAGTTCAAAATTGTCAAAAAATATAAAAACAAATAGGCAATCTACTGTAGTATCCACCTTCCAAATTTCATTTCGATATCTCTAATAATTCCAGAGATATTTACTTGGTTTCACACATTTGCCCATCACTGTATAGTGTTATTAAAAGTATACGATCCAAGACATATTTAATGTTTTAATGTGGGTCACCGCACATCTGTTCATCCACTTAACTCGAAAAATTTCTAGACAAACAACGCGCTAATATAATAAAACCAGTGGCTGGATTTTATTTATTAAAAAAAAAATCTTGAATCTCGAATTTTTTTTTCTAACTTGCTTTATAAGCGTCTTTCTCAGAATTTGATTATTTTCTATTTATTTAATTTCCACTCATAAATAGAAGGAAATAGTCGTAGTAAAATAAATATTTTTTATTTGAAGGTACTTAAAAATAACTGTAATAATTTTAGGATGTTTTGATTGTAAACAACCTTCCCAAAGTTTGGTGAGTACATGAAAGAAATTGAGAAATTCGTATATTTATTGAGGTAACAGATCAAGGGCTCTCCAAAAAGACGGATATTCACGTTACGTTTTATTTTTTTCCAACCATTTTAAGTGCTCAATCAACAAAATAATAACAGTATACAGAATAAACATCTTGCATGTCCAGACGGAGATTTTAAATTTATACAAATTAGGAGGATTCTGTGAAGCCACACACAGTCACTGGTTTCGAAATCAGAAAAAATTGAATTTTTTATTTTGCTACCACCGCACTGAGCACATAATAATTGACAATCACATTGTTAGTTGCAGTACAGGATATTTCAAGATCTCTTAGAGATGTTTTCATTACATCTGAGAAGAGATCCATTTTTAATAATATTAGGCTTAGTAGCTTCGAATATTAGTCGGAAGATCGGGGGCGTGCGTAAATTCGACGCTAAAATTTCACTTAATCTTTTTCTCACTTTATGTACCTGCTTGTAGACCCTTAAATTCGACGCTAGGTACCTCTACTAATCATTCTACCTGTATTATTTTGTATAAAAATATCAGAAAATAAGAAATGGAAAACTAAAAAAAAAGAAAACTCGGGCCCAAACCCGGTTGATCAAAGTGTTACTATGTATAAAAATATCAGGAAATAAGAAATAGAGAACTAAAAAAAAACAAGAAAACCCAGGCCCAAACCCGGTTGATCAAAGTGTAACTATGTATAAAAATATCAGAAAATAAGAAATAGAAAACTAAAAAAAAACAAGAAAACCCAGGCCCAAACCTGGTTGATCAAATATAAGCTTAATCCTTAAAGGACATAATCCTTTCGGTAGCGTCCAATTTAAGGGTGTCTCTTCTGGGCTACAGGTAGTTAGCGTCCAATTTGAGGCCGCCCATATCAGTTGCTTTGGGAATATCTCGTTTTGAAAATATAGAGAGCATAGAGTCTAGAGTGGTCAGCCATCGATAACTTAGTAAGGTTGTAGCATTTGAAAATTCACTTACTTAGGTACTCTGGATGTTCAAATGAAGAAACAATTTATCAACATTTACTTAATTACAGTTTCCTGTAAATAATTGTCATTTTAGTAAAGCGTGTTATCAAAAGATGTCAAAAATAATAGTTCAATAATATTATAACGTCTTATAAAATTGAAAATGACTTTTCAAAGAGCAGTTCACTAAGAAGCAACAACTACTTCCCTGGTTGTATGCCACGACAGACATTGAATTACACTTCTAAGTTAAACGGGGCTGGTATATCTGCACGACATAACCAACCATTCTGGTTTGTGTTTAGAAGGGACAATTTGATTTTATATAATAGTATCTGCTTCAATATACATACATACTGATATGGATTTTATTTTATATTTTATTTTGATTTTGTTTTTTCCGGTACATTTCAAGTTTATGTAAATTAAATTATCTTTTCCTTTATAAAAACTCAGCTTGTCAGGGTTCGGGCTCATGGGTTTCTTGTGTAATAAGTCTTATTATTTATTATTTTGTAGCGCCAAATATTGAATATCTAGTGAAAAAAAAAAGTTTTTATCAACTCGAAATACTTCTGCCAACTGATAGAAAGGAAAATTACTTTGAATTAAGATTTATAATGACACGATGGAATTTACTCAATAGATATCAATTTTTATTAGATACATATCAAAAATCACATTATTTCTCACATCGAGCAAGAAAATAAAACTTAACTACAATGACCTTTCACTCAACAAACATTCATACCAGTGTTTCAGTTTCTAGTACATGTATAATATAACTTATTATACATTTAAATTCTTATATTGTTGAAATTCATATCCGTTGTATGTATGTATGAGGTACATCATAAAGTTTAAATCACTCTCTTAAGTGTGATTTGGTTTAATATGAATCACTGAATAGTTTTTCTTTAATATTATCATAATTATTAATACTAGAAATAACTCGTGTCGGCTATATACAATGTGTATGAATCATATCTCATATCAATGAATACATAATTAGCTAAACATAGTCAAGCCGCTCTCAGTTTTCTCACTTTTGGATTAGAAAGTTACAGCGATAATATGTTGAATTCGTCGAAAAATTCAGCAGTTGATTGATTGGTTCGGCACCATCAGTCAGAGGCTTGGAGTCCTTGGCATCTCAGCCTTTAGGCTATTTACGTGTTTGGCTGCTCTGTTTATGTTAAGAGACTTATACGGCTCAACATTCTATTTACTTGGTCCTTCTTGGAAAATTCCTCACTTGAATGCTCTAGTCCTAGGATCGTACATATCCAATGGAACAATGCCTAACAAACGGAGAAAATATGAGAGGCTGTTTTCTCATCTTTCATGCAGATTGTGTGCATGCTTCCTTAGGACAGTGACCGGTGAGTAAACATGTCATTGTCTTTATCTGGCATCGAGGGGTAAACCGCGACCAAAAATTGTGTACACCCCTTTGGACATTGATCTTTGATTGTCTCATGGGTCCACTAATTTGTCTCTATTGGTCCTCCATTTGCCATAATTGGTCCTCCATTTGCCATAATTGGTCCTCCATTGGTCATAATTGGTCCTCCATTGGTCATAATTGGTTCTTCATTGGTCATAATTGCATTACTCAGATTATCATCGAGGACATCGTCTGAAGAATCCCTTACATATTTCACTGTCTTCCAGCCCCTCGTCATCGCTAAAACTAGTTGTCCTTCTTCGCTTTTTTCGATGCTTTTTTTTGGTTTCTACATTCGTTTTCAAAGTTTCTCCCGGAACTTTCAGATTTTTCTTTGTTTCACTTTGTACACCACTTCGGGTTCCAGTTTTCACACTCTTGTTGGAAGCAATTGAGAAATTTAAAGATGTGCCAAGCTTATCGGTGGTGACTTTGCCATTTGATTCGTCAAAAGGCCAACAAAATATTGACTTTTTTATTATTACTGTTTTACCTGTGAAATCCGTTTTAATAAACGTGATTTTTCATATAAAGTGCCTTTTTCAATTCGTTCAGGATAATCTCTCATATTAAGTTTTTTAGGACACTTAGATTGAGAAATTCTAAGAGAACTTTCATTGCCATTATTGAGACCTTCGATCGGAGCTTCACTCAGAACTTCATCAATAAGCGAATCAAAAACTAAAGCGAAAACATTGTTGACATCATTAGAGCTGATCGTATATATCTGATCTAAAGGTTGGTTTTCATCAATTTCTACTGCATACTGCATTGGTCCTTCATTGGTCTTAATTGGTTCCTCATTGGTCTCAATTGCTTCTTCATTGGTCTTGTTCTTCATTGCTTCCAATTGGTCCTTCATTGGTCTTAATTGGTCTGCATTGGTCCAGGTCTGTACACCACATTGGTCTCGCGGTTTACCCCTCGTCTGGCATTTGCAGAGATTTGAAAATATCTCAGCAGAACTCGAACGTTATTTTTTCCTGGCTTTACGCAGAAAACACCTAAAATTGTGTCGTTTTTTCATGAGTGTAGCCAGATGAGGCCCAACCAGATCTATTAGATAATTCATTGAGAGCAAAAATTACGATCTTTCTCATTGAAACAAAGCGAAATTTGAATTTCCTCAAGATGCATTCATTTCATCATGCACAATTTTCATAAAAAATGAAAATACGACAGAAAAAAAACGACATATTCTCAAAAAACTGATTTTTACCAACTTTGACCTTGAACATCTAAGATCGTTCGCACGTTGGCATATGTGACCTTCGAGGCAACATTATTTGTTATACCAAAATAAATAGCCTAATCCATTATATTCCATGGTAAAATCCCAAGATAACTAGACTGATGATAATATATTGAACACATAAATCCACTTTTTGAAGGCTGAAAACTTTCAATGGCACTTTTGTCATTTTTTGGTTATACCTAGTATAAAAGTAAACTTTTTTCTTATTCAATATTCTTTCGCTCGACCCGGAATAGAATGTCTTTTTTTTCTGCGAAGCCGATTCTACGTCACAATTAAATATAATATTACCCAGCGCAGTAAATTGCATCATTTCGTTTGAGCTTTGCACTTCATCTCCATAAAAGTGGAATTAAGTGTAGAAAATATGCCTTCCTAAAGTTGCGTTTGAAGCGAACGGGCTTTTCCGTTCGCCCCAAAATAAGCCCTCCGGTCGCGTCTCCACAAGGGTGACTTTTAATTTATTTTCACGCAGGTAAGTATACGACAAGGGCTCATTGTACTCGCGGGACACTTATAATTCTTTCTCCCCTTGTTTTTCGATACTATCGAAACATTAAATTTGGAAGAGCACTGTAAAAATTCAAGAAAAGAGGGTTATTCTATATTATATATCTCAGATTATTGATGGGTCTCCGCGAGTTTATTCCCCATTCTGAACATCTTGAGACTGGTAACAGTAACTAAGAGTAATCAAGTATATTTGTTCATTCAGAATGAGTTTTGAGTATGGAACGCCTCAATTATCTTGGAAAGGGACTGCACGATTTTCATAGGTTTTTGTGGGCAAGGATCTTGTAAATAATATTGAACATTGTTATTTCGAATGGTACATTTCACTCTATACATAAATGCCATAATTCACGTTCACTTCACATTAACTCCGCTGAAGTTAGAATAACCGGGGTCGGACTTGTCATGAGACCCACCTGGACGCTTATTCTCATCGATAGAACATAGTTGAGAGAAGTGAGTATTCTATCACACGAGTAGGGACGTTCCTTGCTCTCTTGAAATTTCGAACCGCATTCTGGGCCAAGCGAAATACTTGGACATTGTTGCCGTATGTTATCAATGAATTGAAATGTATGTGGTGGACCATTTGCTCAAATAGTAGTTTAAGAGTAACAAGAAAACGTCATATCTTGATAGATGTCATTTTATATTTTAATTTCAGTGATAAAACTTCCAAATCATAGATATAATTTGAAATAAAAATGGACCGAAAACCTGCGCAAAAAGATGTAGTGCAGTTTATGAAGGAACATGAAGATTTGCAAACGGGCCGGTTTACTTCTGATTCATGACATATCAATGACATATTAATGTGAAATACGTTATGCGCATGCGATTCACATGAAAATATTAGATTCGTGTGCTTTGAAGCAGGAGAACAAAATTGCTCCTCTTCTACCAAAATTTAATAGGAAGGGAATCGCCGAGAATACGGCGTATGAAATTTCAATGGAACAATGGCGGATTTTCTCGTAGGAACGCTCACATCTCTTGGTTGAGAATAAGCACCCAGGAGTTATGAATGGCCCCCTCTGCTTAATACGTCATCAGGACCAGTGGGCCGGAGGGCAAAACAAACTCTTGCTGATTTGTCTTTACTGGACCACAAAAACTTTACAGACATAAAAGGTGTCAATGCAATATCCCCTCAACTGTTTGAACAATGCAATATCCCCTCAACTGTTTGAAGAACTGAGCAAAAAAACTTTTTAGGTTTGATGGTATAGATCCCGAAAACATAAGAAAAGAACTTATCAGTATGGCAGATAACTGGGACATAATCAAAAAAATCCAGTTTAGAAGCGTATAGCATTAAAGAAGAAGATTTTGTTGAAGAGAAATGTAATGATCAAATTTTGTCAACTAAATTGTGTCAATAATGTCAAAATTGTTGTATTTGCTTGCTACAGTTGTTTGCTGAGGTACAACTTACTGACTGGGTCTTACAGTAGCCTCGATCTTGCTTACAATTACTTGTTAACGTTGGCATCTACCCAAGTAGCCTGTGAGAGAAGTTTTTCAAATTTTAAGTATATTAAAAAGAAACTAAGCCCAGTCTAAACTAGAATAATTTGTGTTAATGAGCTCAGAGCCCCTTCTATTAAGTTAGATGTTAATTCTGATATCGACAAAGTAGCGAATAAATCAAAGTGATGCAAGAAATATTTTAAGGCTTCAGTGTTTGTTAGCAAACCTTAACTTTTGATTGAAAAAATACTCATAAAATTAGTTATTTGTTGTGTAACTTTTAAAGTAGGGGACGAAAACTTCACGACTTTTTAATTAATTTGAAAAATTTTTGAAAAGTGTTTGTAATAAAGCGCACTTTCTTCTAATTACTGGGCAATCAATTGAACCCCAAATACTCTTGAAACCCACTAATTTGCTTCACATTTTTTTATTTCATCCCTTGTATAGCCGGAGATTTAAAATAAATATATCCCTTGGATAGAGGTACATGTAGATCATTACAATGTTTTGTATCAGATCTATGGACTTGTTCATTAGTTTTAAGATATTTTATTTTACTATAAATTAAGACAGTAGGTACACGACTTAGAAATATACAAACACGACAGTGTTGAAATTTCTAACTTTTTACAATATTCATGGCAGGTATTGCGACGAGAAATACCAGCATACAACGAATGATCTTCTTTTGGGCTATGAAGACATCATCAAAGCTAGCACCTACTCATTCCCAAAAACCATAAACCCATACCCTAGTCCCGATTTCTCCCGAGAATAGCTCAACATTATGAGCTATATTTATTTGTTAGAACCGATGGAAGCTTTCTATGCTGATGATATTAACTGAAGTACTAGACAAATATCCAGGGAACTTGATATTTCGTAAAAATCCGTAATTAAAATTTTACGCAAAAAATCTATTGAATTTTGATTGGTTTTTCAAGGACTTGTATTTTAATTATTTGGTGTATGTTCCAAAATTTGAGAACTAAAAGTGATAAATTTTGAAATACTATTGAAACTAAAAGAAAGTGCTAGTCCTCTTCCAGATTTAATAATTTAACAGACTAGCAAGGGCAAGAACTAAGAAGTTCATCGCAACTCTCGCAGGTCTATGTATGATTTGTCTGATTTAATATGCGGATTCGAAGTTAGTGATGAATTTCACTGTTTCTTTTGTCTGATTTTTTCGAATAAATAAAGACTAATTATCATTTAATTTAAGTTTGTCATATTTGATATTGTATAAAAATTAACAAAACACGGTTGTTTTTCAAGACAGCATTATTTTTATATAAAACAAGCATGGCCCAAAAAAATATTTTGCCTCTGGGGCTTTTCTAATCATTTTACGACATTTTTTCGAAAAGTGTCGGATAATCCTCGGATAAATCCTCCGGGGGGCTAGTCAGTGGCACTCCGTATTCTTGATTTTGGTCATATCACCTATGACACACCCCTTTAAAATTAACCACGGGCCGCCACTTCATTGAAAATATAATTATATGGTGATCAATAAAACATTTTACAGTGTCTAGAAATCCCTCTGTTTTCACTGTATCCGAAAAGTCGAAGTAGCACTCGTAAGGTTTATATTATCGAGAGAAGAAGAGAATTTTATTACGGACGCAATAGTATTTTTTTACGGCGAATAAGCAGGTTTGGGAACTTAACAGGTTTCACAGAAGAGGGAATATAAAAATGGAATGATAATATTGTACAAAGGTGGGAATCACAATTTTATAACTCGAATAATTTGTTGTAGGAATAAGCTTATTTTATCACTTTCATGGAACGTAAAAGTGAAAATAAATAAACCTATTTTGATTCGGTGTCGGGTTTATAAATTCTAAATTGTACGTTACGTTGGAATAAGTGTTACTCTCACTCTCAACTTATCTATTTTTTTAAATAGGAAAAAACTTCGGACAGTTCGATTTTTATAATAATCAAAGCTTGCTACGATATACCAGTTTAGAACCGTACTAGATCCCTCTTCACGGAACAATCATGTCCTGAATTTTTTTGAATAAGAAAGTATACTTAGTTTCACGCTAAATGTTATTGGCTAATCAACTGCAAGAAACTACCTGGTTTTGTAGAAAATCATCAAGTAAAAGATGCAAATGTGCTAAGAATCGAGCTTAAGAAATTTGAATTATATTCTGCATAATATAGGAGATATACAAGTAATTTTTTCAGATGTCTATTCTATATTTAGTTTAGTGTCGATATCTACATCTAAATGAATTATTATTGGCGAAATTGATTCTACAGAGAAGTACGAGTTTTCCACATTTATAACATGACTAAGAGAACTTTTCAAACTCTCAGTAGGAATGTCATTCAGTTCCTACTTAATTATTCCACAGTGCCACTTAGAGTGGGTTTTATTATAATCGTTTAGCCAATACCATTTAGCGTGAAACTTATTATTATACAATTCAAAAATTATGAGTTATAGATCGGGGAAGTAAGAATATTGAATGAGGAAGTTTGGGTTGAATTTAATTTTATTGTACAAAAGTATATCTGCTTTCTTGAATTCTTGAGATGATTCCGCAGGAGCTTGCGACGCAGCCTGCAACCACAGCTGGGAGCACGTGAAATGCAACAGTTTTCCGTCTATAACTTCTTCAGATTTGATCGCATGAAAAAAAATTGTTAATAAGTTTGTAGGGAATTTTATACCCTTTAACATGACATGATTTCTTAATTTTTTCTGTATGAGTGTATAGCTCAGCTACCCAAAAGAGCGAGAATAAGAGATAATGAATATGAATGTATAAAAATATTGTCATTTAAATGTAAAAAGCAGTAGACTTTTGAAGATTTGTGAATAATTGGAATACCTATTTGTACAATATGTGTATTAAATCCATTCATAATAATGAAATATGAAATTTTTGGTACTTGAATATCCATAATATAATATTTATACAGAAAAAAACCGTGATAAGATATTGCAATCCAATAAAACCGAATGACAACTAGAAACCTTCGTTCAGCTCGCTTTAAGGGTAATAAAAAGTGGTTATGCTAGCTTAATATCAACCTAACAGAACCATGGGTTTTTTTTAAACGGAGGGCGACAAATTTTTAATTACGGTAATTAAAGAGCGATAAATTAGCAACAAATTATGGTGGTATTAGTTTTTTCGAAAGTTGATTAGGTAAAAAGTGGTTCTGCTAGCTTAATATCAACCTAGCAGAACCATGGTTTTTTTTTTAAAAACGACAAGCGACAAATTTTTAATTATGGTAATAAATTAGCGATAAATTAGCGACAAATTATGGCATACTCAAAAATTTAAATTTTCGAAATGGTTCTGCTAGGTTAATGGGGGTCTATATAACTGATGTTTAGACTGATGTAATTTATTGTAATAAATATATTTATTTGGCACAGTCTAAGCATAAGTAGGTAATCATTTAACTAAGTTCAGGTATTTGATACAACGCGCCCCTAACCCACACTCCTGGCATCTACTGAGTCAACTGTTCTTTTTTTAACCATTTGCTGAAAATACGTAAACGAAAAAATTGTTTACTTAAAACTTTTATCAAAGAATTCACCGAATCGATAGAAAACTCAAAATTTTTAATATTTTTATCACAGTGGCTATCGAACTATCCATACTTTTTCCTCTGCTTCTAATGGTCGAATCTCAAAATTTTTGAAATACGTGGTTTTTGAACACCAGCATTTTCAAAATACTAGTGAATCCATTGAGTACATTTTCCAATGTCAAATTGTTGAAAATAAAAAAAAATTGGGCCCAAGGCCTTTTCCAACCATTTCCAGTAGTTGCTGACAATTTCGGACCAGATCCGTGGTCTACAAAGCAAGGGTCTCACACACTTAAAAAAAAAAGAAGAAAAGGAAGTGTGTCTGTTGGATATTTACTTAAAGGAATAAATAAATGTACCAACTTCCAGAGTAATGAGTGAATATATATTGAAATGAAGCATATTTAGGTGAATTAAATTATAAACTAAACAAAGAAATAAGCAATGCAGTTGCTGTGAATAGAACGAAAGTTACAGTCTTACTAATTATACCTACTTTTGGGTACTTGGCTAAAGGACCCTAAAAACACATGGCCATAACTTAAAGCTGACACACAAAACTAATCTCTAAAGCGTAACGAATTGTCATCTTAAGATATTATGCATGCAGAGTTAAAAATACAATTCAAAATATTTCTTCAACAGTGACGTAGCTAAATTGTGAGCAACAAGTGTATTTGCATGCAAAAAAAAAGAACTTAGCTTCGCTTGATTCAATCGCCGACCCTCCCCGCACTGTCATGCCTATTGATTAGCTAATAAGCCGAACGATAACGCGTGCGTGATCCTTTAAAAAACTGACTTAGAACGAATAGAGGTGACAATGAGGGTATACTGTGGTGAAGACTGTGTTTTCTTTCTGGGTGTTGTTGGAAGGTTATAATTGCGTTCGATGTAAGGTAACACTTTAATTTTGTATTTGTTCCCTTTAGGCCTAAAGAACAGTTTAAAAATCTTGTCCGGGATCAAAGAGGCTAGAAACATTAAATACAAACTTGCAATATTAAATGCAAACGTTTCAATACATCAAACCACAACTTTTATTTTAACATTGCTTAAGAGAACGACATTCCTTCTTCAATTAATAGCACAACAATCAACTTATCAAACCATAAATGTCCCATACGTACATTACAACTCAACTCTCTTTACGGCCAATGTTTCGAATAACACAATAATTTTTTAACTATTAACAGCCTCATAAAAGTGTAAATGAACACCAAATAATGGACTGGTGTTTATAATACAATCATAGTTGATATTAGTATATGGGTTTAGGAGTTTTGATTTATATTCATGACCTTTTTAAATATTGAAATCATTCCAAAGTTATGACAGCTTTTTAAACGCTTTTCGAATTGTTTTCAATTCAGTATTGCTATGATGTTTATTTCTCAATTGAAAGTATGCTAAAGCATTGATCAACAGTGGCGCATCAATGTTTTTGGAACTTTAGTTCTTTACGCCAGGTTATGTTTGAGCGACCAGGGGTCGCGACGCAAAAGATCTGACCGTTACGCGTTACGTTACGCTGCGTTATGTTACATTGCTTCGTTATGTGCCTTGCTTTTGCGTGCTTGTGCCTCCTTAGTCTCTCTCTCTCGTTTACGAAGCAGCGATTCATAATAATAAATATGCTCCTAGCCGGATTCGAACCCGGGTCGCCCGCGTGCAATGCGAGCATTCTAACCACTGAACCACCGATGCTATATTAAAATTTTATGCAAAGCTGGTATTCGCAGTGCTACTGATCTACTTGAATTTGTTCGGATAAATTTTTACTATTATTTCCATAATTTTTTTTGCGCGATTAAGGCCCAGTTTTACAAGAGAGATTTATACTATTCTTCCTCCAAGAATTGCTATACCGGTGTAAAAAAGCATCATAAAACCAACTAGTTTTAAACTAGGTATAAATTCTGGTATAACTTTATTCCCAGAATAACTATACCTAGTATAAATCTCTCTTGTAAAACCGGCCCTAAGGGGTCTAGCTACCTTTCGAAATACAGGGTGTTGAAATTTTGAAAACTTGAATGTTTTAATTCGATAACTTTAAAATGGATGGATAAATTGATTTGACATTTGGCAGGTAGTTTTTAAATGTAAAAGGGCATATTTTGGAAGAAATTGTAGTTTGTGCAACTAGTGTGGATATGATGGCCATATCGCACGAGGACGATAGGTGCGATATGGACAATCCACACGAGTCGAGCAGCATATTTTTTCTACGACCGACTTAGGAAATAATCTAGAATATAAGAATTTCTATAAACTGTAATATAACTTCAAATTAAAATTTAACAATTCAATTTTATGTTTCCACTAATTATGTGGTAAACGAATGTCCAATTTGTATAATGCTACGGTTTCCTTTTTTAAATATACGATGCTGTTATAAGTAGATGTTGCCAGTCGGACTCCCTCATGGAGGGTACCGTACCATTATCTATAATAATGAATATTCTGCTAAATATTTCAAACGTCTACCTGTTGTCGTTATTAATATCAAGCAGAATGATTATTTAAAAATAAAATTAACAATAAAAAAAATTCATCGCGGGGAATCGAACCCAGGTCTACCGCGTGAGAGTCTGGTGTGCTCACCACTCAACCACCAAAGAATATGCAAATTGTTTATCTATAACGTCAGATGTATTACATAACTTTTGCTTAAAAGGAACTTGAGTTCCTACCGTGTGTCCCGCGACACGTTCTACCTTTTTTTTTTACACGGAGGAGCTTGGATTTTAATTGCCACTGTGGGTCTCTGAAAGGGATAATTTGGATCACAAAACATACGTAAAATAGTATAAAGTGTCAATGTTGGTGTGGTTTTGGTGTAAAATCGTTAACGATTCAAAAATTCTTAACTCAATTTTGTTCATGGTCCAAATATTTCTTTTACACCGCCGTCAATTTTTATAACATGAAATTGTGTCTAATACTGTGTATATGTTACCGTTAAAGTATGCAGTATAATGTTATTTCATAGAATACCTAAGTGGTTATTCCATAAAATAACTGATCGTGTCCGTTAAAGTGTGTAATATGTTATCAATTCGACACTTTATTTAGTTATTCCATGTAATAATTAGGTATTTCATGAATTAACTAATGAGAGACAATTGCAATAAAAAAGGAGTAATTTATCTAGTTTATGCAGGGTATAAATAATGGTATTTATGGAAACGTACTATAAATCATTTGTTACAACAAGGACTGCTAAACTGACACTTGGAATTACAAAGGACATTATTCCTAAAACAAAAACATTTTTGTTGACACACTGAGTTTCACACGAACAACTCTATTGCCTGGGATAGTTCATAAATGCAGTAGGGGTGGAAGGTGAATGTATTTTTTTCTCTTATTCTTTTTTGGAATCAAACCACAATACTGTTTTTATGTTTTTAATTTCGACGTTTCGGTAGCGCTCCAGCTACCGACACAACGAAAAAATTTGACAACTAGACAATCAATAATATTTTGAAATTTAAGACTACAAAACTTTGTTGTCAAATTTTATTAAGGTCCATTCACAGTAGATCATCTCTGGTAAAATGTGGAATGAAATATTTTATGTTATGACATTTTAACGGTATGATAGGCTACTAGAAATAGAATCCAGTGAAGTGCACGTTCCATGAACGGTTTTTATTGGGATAGCGCTTTTTTCCGCTTATTTTGGAAATATTGTTAATAAAACGCGTTTGTTGTTAGTTTTTTGTGTATGATTATCCTCGTTTTCAAAATATGTCTAACTCAGTTTGGTGATTTTGTGTATTGAAGTGTGTATCGATTAACAACTGTTCCAATGATAAATCATGAGAAAACCTGGATAAAAACTTATGATGCTATATCCTGATAACGCAGGTAATTGATTATTGGAAATTTCTCTTTCTTACATTGGTAACCAAATTTGATTACATTTGACTGAAATACTAGATACACATTTGTCTGCATTTAGTTGTATTGAAGCACTTTCTTTGATTTTTCTTCTTTTATTATTGGGCTCTTTCAATATTATTTTTGTCGAATCCCATTGAATTTGATGCCCTTCTTCCCAAGCATGTTTGCAAATACCTGACTTAAAGAACTCCCTATCTTTGATATATTTTTTATGTTCACTTATTCGGACTATCAATGGTCTAGATGTTTCACCTAAATAGAATTGGTCGCATTCACAAGATATCTGATATATGCAATTTTTTGAAGATTGTTCTTCATTTTTTGGTTTCGTTTTTGTTGGTATAGATCTCAACGTATTGTTTGATTTAAAGCTAGTTGGAATATTGAATCGATTACCAATTTTCTTAATTATTTCTGATAAACCCTTAACATACGGTATTGTCAAGTTTTTAAAAATTATGTTAGCTGCATTATTAATATTTTTGTTATTATAATGGGGTATTAACAATGAGCCCTTCTCTATATTCTTAATTTATTTATTTACAAATTTTGCCGGGTAATTATTGGCATTTAAAACATTTTTCAGTAAAGTTTTCTCCTTTGTGAATTGATTATCAGTAGTAATAGCCCAAGGACATTGATAATTGTTCGAAAAAACCTTGTAACAGATTTCGAAAGCTTTAGGCGGAGGTCTGTTGCCTACAAGCAACAAGCTTGAGAAAGTTGTCATGAAATTTTTGAGGGTTAGTCGGATAGAAAATTTTTTGTTCCAAAATCGGAATAAATCAATATGTATCCATAGCAACGTGAAAATTACCCGTGGTCTGTTATCAGTAGTAATAACCCAAGGACATTGATAATTGTTCGAAAAAATTTTATGACAGACTTCGAAAGCTTGTTGCTTGGAAACAGACCGACACCGTAGGCGGAGGTCTGTTGCCTACAAGCAACAAGCTTGAGAAAGTTGTTATAAAATTTTTGAGCATTTATCAATGTCCGAGGGTTATTCGGATAGAAAATTTCTTACCAATTATAGAATTACAACCAAATAGTGACATTTCCAAATATTGAATATTTGAAACGTCAAAATCGAAATAAATCAATAGGTATGTGTCCATAGCAACGTGAAAACAGCCCATGGTCTGTTATCGGTGTAATGTTGACATGATTGGGTGAAATTGTTCATATGATAAAAAATAAGGAAATTTTATTGGTAATTGGAACTGTCAAAAAATTTTCAGAGTAATGTTGACATGATTGGCTGAGATTGTTCATATGATATAAAATGAGGATATTCGATTGGTTTTTGGAATAGTCAAAAAATTTTCATCAGAACAAATGATTCTGGCTCTATCGTATAAAGATTTTACTACCCCTTTTTTAACGCTTATAGCATGACTTGATACAAAATTCAAATACCTATTAGTATGTGTTGGCTTACGGATTCCATTTCTAGTAGACTATCATATCGTTAGAATGTCATAAAATAAAATATTTTATTTCACATTTTACCAGAGGTGTGATCTACTATGAATGGACCTTAATAAAATTTGAGTACAAAGTTTTGTAGTCTTAAACTTCAAAATATTATTGTTTGTCTAGTTGTCATATTTTTTTCGTTGTGTCAGTTAGGGACCAAAAATTATTTTATTACTAGTAAATCTTGACAACGGTAGCTGGAACGCTACCGAAATGTCGAAAAAAAAAATTAAAAAACATTATTGTAGTTTGATTTCCAAATAATGAGAGAAAATAGAATAACATATCAATAGTAATAATTCCATACTGGCTCACCTACACCTAATCTAACCTACACAGACTCCGCTTTATTACCTGTTTCTCTAACTCAGCCTATAGCTTGCCTTTTTCAAAACTGTTAGGTTGAGTATCATTCGACACGTTTAAAGGCCGGTCTAACTACCGCTTTAATCAAGAGAAACCTACTGGTAGATAAGTGACACTTACTGTTTCGTGCAAAAGGTTAGGTTTCCCTTTAGCGATTCAAATTGCCCTCACTTTTTCTCTTCATATTATAAAATTTCACATCAAATAAGGTGTGTGCAGAAACTGATATTCAAAAGTTCCGCCATTCTCAAATTCTGCAGCCTTAAACCTTTCTGGTTACTCGTCTTAAAACGAAGGAATTTTCTTTTACAATGTTTACAAATGAAACGTTACTATTTATTTTTGATATAATCTTGTTATACTTTGTTGTTTTTATGGCCTCAATGTACATTTTATTATATTGGTCAACCTATTTTTATTGCTTTATCAACGACAGCTCGAGTTTACGACGTTCGGGATTAAATCCACAACTTTCATCGCAAGATCACATGACGGAAGTTGTTGGTGGTTGTAACGGAGTTCATAAATTTATATGCTTTAGTCTATCAATTACTATTTATGGCTGTTATCAAAATATTTTAACGAACAAAATGTCTTCATAATGTTTATTGAAGCTGTAAATTATTCTTTAAATCATAACCGTAAATTATTCAAACTATTCATTTGCAGATATAGAAGCTTTATATTCTCTGTGTATTTCCAGTTAACTTGTTGGGATGAAAATGAAGTAAGTTTTGTGAGTGATTAGAAAAAAAGAAGCAGAAGTCACGTTCACAAAAATGAATGCAAGATAATAATGGCAATAAAAAACTTTTGTGGGAATAAAAAAACAACTAGGTGAATTAGCAGAGCAGTGAAATCTAGGTTAACTAATAATTTTTATGCAACTGTACATCATTTGGTAGTCAGATAATGTTGAAACTAAAAAGACAAAATGTAGTTCGTGCCGCATCTCTCTTGCAACTGTTCTTAGGCCAGACACTGAAACTTTTCACCAGAAAATATGTAGGTTTAAGATCCGAACTGAAATCGTCCTTTACCAACATGTCAACCGGATGAAAATAATATTTAATTGAATAAAAGGTAATTGTATACAACACAACCTTATCCCAACTTTAGTCAATTTTTGAAAAAAAAACTATTTAAAACGACTGCAGAATGTATTTTCTGTAAGCTTCAGTCAGCGCACAGAGACTCAACTACTTTTTTGGAATCAAATAATAATATTTTTCAATGAAAAAAATGAAAAATTAGTAGTGGAACCTCAAAATACGAAGAAAGAAAAGTATTAGAATTAAGATTATCCTGAAAATCTGACAACATCGCAACTTTAATGTGATGTTTTAAAGCAGATCATTGGTTAGTTTATCGAGAAGAGAAAGGAAGTTGATTAAAGCAGATCATTATTTAATTTATGTGAAGAGAAAGGAAGATGATTGAATAAGGTACACAGTGTTGAAGAATGGCCGCGTGATTTTAAAAATGGCCGCGTAATTTGAAAAATTGCAAATTCTAAAAGCCAGTAGTAAAGTAACTAGAGGCATGCGCCAAAAACGGAGTTGTGTTTGGAGATACTGAGGGTGTACTCAATATGTTCATATAATTTTTATTTGTAAAATCCACAAGGTTGTGTTGTATACAATGACCGAATATATATACAATATATTTGAAATTTCAATTAAACTTATTTTAAATTGAAGAACCTCGAGAAGAATGCATTTCTTCGGATTGCACATCACCTGAAATTAGAATTCGTTGTGTATATATTTGTTTATAGACATTCTTTATGTTTTAAACCCCTTAAGAGCACATTTTTCATTTTTTTTTCTTGTGGTCGTAGATAAAGTACTTTTGTGTACTCGTTGCATTTTCGCAACTCATGCTCACGCACTTGTATCATAAATAGTAGCAGGCATCGGGTTGTAGACTCTATCTTTCACATATCCCCTTACAAAAAAATCTGGAACAGTCAGGTCTGGAGAATTTGGAGCCCATTCTATTGGACCACTCCTACCAATCCAATTATTGCCAAATTGTTGGTTAACAGATTCCCTTGCTATGTTGAAATGATGGGGTGGAGCCCTGTCTTGTTGAAAGTAAACATTTTGGTTCAAAATATCATCTGGTTCCAACTAGGGATAGAAAAAGTTTTCCAACATATCGGTATAATTATTACCACGACTGTATTTTCTGCAAAAAAGAAAGGCCCATATAATTTTTCACGAGACACTGCTCACCAAACTTTAACTTTAGGAGAATCCCTTTCAAGTTGATGCTTCACTTGTATGTATAGTTTGGCAAGTTTATCTGAAGCTATGCGGCATCGGTAAGAGGCGAGGAAAAACATGGCGCCTATCTGTCAAAAGTACAAATGGCGTACGGTACCTATTTTACCAAGTAAAACTAAAAATACAAAGGTAACTGACAATACCAACGCCACTGGATAAATCAATATCAGTCAATTGACGAAGTGAGAGGGAAGATCTCACGCACGCGCTTGCCAATAAGAAGTCAGCTGGTCGATACTGATCACCAATTATGTAATTCGGAGGGTGTGGTCATTATGGTTTTCGTACAACGCTGCCAGAGCTTCAAAAAGCCCATAACAAATTTGGAAAAGTGTTCATCTTCAAATATTCATAAATTGAAAAAATAATGTTAATAGAATGAATCCAAGGAAACAAGCACATTATAAAATTAACGTTTAATCATATTTTGAATATTGTTAATAATAAAAAGACCCTTTTCTAATTATTATCACTACATAGTTAGCACTTCAGTTTTTTCATAGATAAACGTGGCAATGTCGAATGTTTTCGACTGCATTCATCTCACGGTTTCAGATAAACTTGCCAAAGTATGTATGTATGTATGTTTGTAGCTGTTTGACTTCTTTAGACTCGATTCTGACCCTTTTAAATGTACAGTAATATAGTATAGTATAGTATAGTAATAAAATAGAAAATTCATGTACCTGATAAAAACAACCTTTGATGTGGTATTATTATTTAATAGCAGCGATTTACCTCACCCTCTTGTTAAGTTGACCGCAAAATGTGTGCTATTCCAGACTTGTGTATTTATTTGTAAACTCGAACGAAACGGGAGTTTAGTCTCCGTTTTAAGGCATACATACACTAGGCGTACGTACGTGTCTCACTCGCGAACATATGTTCTTTTAGTATAGTCTAAACAAACGGCGACATGCTCAATCTTCCATTATGCACATCTGGATGGTTTTTTCTTTCGAGGTTAGCTTATATGCGATTCATATTTTCTTTTGAATGTTATAATTTCAACGACCACCCGCAAAAGAAATAGCAATAAAAGTACTTGTTTTCTAGGAACTGTCAAATTACTTATAATTTAATTACTTTATTATAGCTAATATAAGTGTTTTGGTTATATTACAATAAAGTGCTATCGAACTTGCGGTTACCGATTACATTATACAGGGCTGCCCAAGCAATATTTTAAATAGGAAATTTAGTTTGTGTATGAAAGAGTGGCAGTTCACAAAAATTGTTCTAGGGTCTCTAATAGTAAAACATTTTGAGAACGTAGATACTGAATGCAAGTTCCTTAAAATTGATGTTACTGATAGTTAATAATTGATAATTTTTTTCTCAGTCATTGTGCAAAACTAGTGCATTTAAACAATAATTTTTATACTTCCATATATCTTCCTATGTCAACAGTAATAGGTAGAGTTTTTTCCACGATCTTATAGAAACTGACTAACGTCTAGGTGGTCACGCAGCATGGCTTCCCGAAGATGAACGATAGGCGCCAACGTTGTCAAATTTAGTAGTAACATAACAATATTGAAGTAAATATGTAGATATCAGAAAATAAGAAATAGAAAACGAAAAAAAAGAACAAGAAAACCCAGGCCCAAACCCAGTTGATCAAAGTATAACTAAGTATAAAAATATCGGAAAATAAGAAATAGAAAACTAAAAAAAAAACAAGAAAACCCAGGCCCAAACCCGGTTGATCAAAGTGTAACTATGTATAAAAATATCAATAAATAAAAAATAAAAAGCTGAAAAAAAAACAAAAAGCCCAGGTCCTAACCGGGTTCCGAACCTACAACCTCTGAGTTGTAAGCTCAGTACCCTACCAACTGTGCCAATCTGCTCACATTCAGTCACATCGAATAGAAGGTTGAAGGTTGCTTGGACAAACTACGGAATGTATGAAAAAGTGTACGAAATATCATTGTTGGAAAACAATCCAACAGATTTATTTATATTTCAATCTTCTAAACGTGACAACTCTGCAACGTACGAAATTCACCAGATGTGGGTTCTCTGTTGGACCTGTTTCTTTTCCCCGCCTGGGATCGGCCTATCTCAAGTTAGACACTTGACCTTTTGATACAAAAAAAATAGCAGTCTAACAACGAAAGCCAGAAATACAACGCAGACACCAAAATTGTGCTCTTCAATTCAAAAGGAAAGTAAACTCTAACTCACTCTCTTTACGTGCTTCAGTGTATTATTTTAAAGTTTAACGGTTCCACACCAATCATCTAGATATCTTGACTTTCATGAGCTGTATCGCCTAGAAGACTTGAAATTTCGCGATGCAGAAGAAATACCGAAGAGTGTTTCATCATTTCCGTTCTGTTTTCGTTTCCAAAAAAAAGTCTACAGAAAGATCGAGCTTACTTTTAATTGTCTAGCTCTGTTAAGAAAAATGGACGGGTGTTTCAAAGGTTCTCAATAAGATGAGATTATTGTTTGGGAAAAGTATTATTGAGGCATCCTAGATTTGTGAACTTAATTACTCTATCAATACTCAATAAGCAACATTGCTGTCGCTCCTTCTGAATTTCATGCTTTTTCAGCTAAAATAACCATTTCGTCCTTGAGAATAAACTTCTTCAATTGCATATTTACCTTACACAGTTTCCTATTTACTCCTGCTGATTTACCCCACCATTCCTCAAACTTGCTCCTCTATGCTCAATATGGCACAATTTAAAATGCTACTTATTTCCTTATCCTAGTGTACGAAATGTATCTTGTTCGTTTTGTTCGGTGAAATTCCTGCTTTGATCCGGAAATTTCTTGGAACTAACGAAGTTATTACACAAGGAACAATTTTCAAAGCGTTTTTTCTTAAACCTGCATGTTTACTTTTTCTCCACGTGACTGACCGATATGTCTTTCGAAGAAATATTTCAATATAAAATACTTATTTGAAGTATCTGGTCTGTCAAAGTTAAAGCAAAATTCGCATATATTGCACATTTTTGAAGTGAGACTGAATTCTTCAGAAAACTTTTAGTATACATATATATACAGCAGATGTAGATATGTAACAGATACATCTAATATAAAATTGCATATATCCCGTTAGAAATGGCATTATATATGGGAAAAGTTTTGTATTGACTGACTTTAGTGCTTTTTAAGTTTCAACTTTCAACTAGGTCTGTCAGTTTGAAGTTGGCTGTAGGAATTTAAAAAGTCGTAGGTCTACATATGTCTGGATGATAAATTTTTGAAATAAGATACAAATAGAGAAATCATTTTTAAAAACAATACCATAGTTAGTACAGGCGATGGAGTTGGAAAAGTGAAAAAAATAAAAGTTGAAAACATGGGTTAGTTAAACTCGTGAAATTTTTTTTTAGATTTTCTTGTTACTGTTCATAAAACGTTAAAAGTGATTATCAATCGATTTCAGTGAACCGCGTATCGATAGCGTTTATGTTTATGAAATGAGACAAGATTGAAACAAATATATATACAGGGTGATCATTTAAATTCCGACAAATTTTATGAGCCCATAACTTGGAAACCGATTAAGATATCGATAGGCGGTTCTGACTGAACGGCTTCAGGAATTGAGAATTTTTTTTCACGCTGTTGCCAATTTTATATTTTTTCCCCAGACTCCAGGAAAAAACTTGGGTTTTTTGGGGATCAATAACTTGGACATTTTAAAGGGAATACCCTGTATGTTTTTGTACCGTCGAGTAGGCTGAAGCTTCTACTTTTCAAAAATATATGGTTTTATAGCAATTCAAGGTGTACTTAAGGAGCAGATTATCTTTAAAAGATAGACTGCAATTCGTTAACTACAGTAATTCCGTACATTTTTGTCAGCACATAACTTCTGAACTAGTCAAGACATCGAGAAGCATGAGAAAAATGAAGAAACCTAAGAAACGTGATGGAAAATATTCAACCACAAATGTTGAGAAACTCTTTTTTAAATCTTCAACTACGCTTGCATAAATGTATTGACATGAATGGTGGGCATATTCTACAACTTTTGTATTAAAGAATGTATGTAGGTTAAATGAACACATACCTACATACATATACTTTCGTACTTTTTGTATTTTGTTTTCAATAAATTGTTCTGTTTGACCTGATTGACAACAATACCTAACTTAATCCATATAATGATGTCCAAAAAACCCAAGTTTTTTCTGGAGTCTAGGGAAAAAATAATAAATTGGCAACAGCGTGAAAAAAATTTCTAATTCCTGAAGCCGTTCAGTCAAGACCGCCTCTCGATATCTTAATCGGTTTCCAAGTTATGGGCTCATAAAATGTGTCGGAATTCGAACTTTTGTAGGGCCGCCATTTTGAATTTTGGGAATCTGGAAACATCAAAGTTTTCAGGTGCCGGACTACTGTATTCCGATATATTATGGAGGCGTTATTGTTATTCTAATTATGTTTGTCGCTTAAAAAACAATTTTACCAAAATTATTTCAATTTTTCGAAAATTGAGGGTCAAATAAACGTTGCATCACGACATCTTATAGAGTATAAAATTACCTACAATTTTGACACCCTCAATTTTTTTGTACAATCGAATCTTAAAAAGTTATGGACGAAAAACTGTACTTCAAACTATGCTTGCAAGCTGCAGCGCAAGCTCGAGCGAAATCTTCTCACAAATCTAGAAAAGTAGTTTATTCTACATATACTCTCTGGTGGAAATCTTTTCCATTTCACGACAACTTTCGGCTTAACTTCCCCGACCTAATGCCTTCAGTTACTGATAAATTGGTTGGACATGACTAATAGATTATTTGTTTTGTTTGACTGCTGATTCACTGCAGCTTGTTAAGGCTTGGTAGTACTGGAGACAGATAATTGGGTTATCCGCGTAAAAATCACACTCCATGAAAGCTGGAAGCTAAATATAGTAGAGGATACCTTTCTTCATCTTATACCTTGAGGTTGAACAACAGTTTTTGGACAAAAATAGTATAGTGCTATTAAGACTGTATTGGGATAGCTTTTGAATAATAGTTTTTCTAGAAATGGTAACAATATCAAATATAGTAGATTGTTTATTCCAAATGATATCTCTAATTAAAGAAGTACATACAACTGAAGACCTGATTGAGTATCACTGTGCATACACATTGCTCGCAAGAGTCAGATTCAGAAAATATGCTGCCGGAATTGTCAGTTAACATCAATGGGGATGGCCACAGTGGCGGCGGTCCACTGAATAACAGCATTCCTCGAATTGCAGAACAGTCAGCTCCATAAGATCTGCTGATTTTGCATTTTCTGATTATCGTTCAAGACACCGAGAAGTCTCGACTCCCCGAATTTCTGACATATAGGTATTCCCTGTATCCCCGAGCATAGTCTGGTACTTTGCACAAAGTGGTGTCGGGTACTTGCTCAGTTTGTTCAGTGGAATAGCCCATACATATTTCCGCTACAGTTTACACTTGAATTTGAGAATTAAACTAATTCAACAAAATCTGAATTAAAAAGAAATCTAGAGGAATTCTTCACAAAAATAAAAAGCATTTTCAGCTAGGTACTTAAAAAGTTTTGACTT
The DNA here is from genome assembly GCA_910591675.1 of Galerucella calmariensis. Taxonomy (NCBI): domain Eukaryota; kingdom Metazoa; phylum Arthropoda; class Insecta; order Coleoptera; family Chrysomelidae; genus Galerucella; species Galerucella calmariensis. The sequence continues at coordinate 88,501 of CAJUYG010000098.1, read as the reverse complement.
AAACATTATATTAACCATTTCCTGAAAGCTTAGTTGTATGATTGTAGAAGATGAATTCTGATGAGCAGCAAAATCCTATCCAATCGTCAGTCAGGAATAGGGTAATATGAATGTATTACCTCTTCGCATGTTATCCTAATTTTATGGAGACATGAGGCTTTATTATAGTGTGTCCATTTTTTTCTACATTCTAAATACTTTGATCCTATGTGAGGATTTTTAGTAGTAATACCCCTAGGGTCTTGATAATACCGAGATACTTTTGCCATAGAGAATGCTGAAAGATATCGAAGATAATAGCACTCGGCCAGCGGCCTTGGGCTATTATCAAGCAACACGCTTGAAGGATTTTCTACGACAAAATTTTGAGTATTTATCAAGACCCGAGGAGTATTCGATAAGATAATTTTTTACTTTGCAGATATCAAAAAATTGATTGTCAATCTGATGTTTAATAATTTTCAATACAAACTTTATTAGTTTTAATCAAATATAATTCATTTTTATTTAAAACTACAGTTGTGAAAAGTACAATCGGTAAATTAATTTAATCGTTAGATGCAATACCAAATCTTCGCGACATTTTTAATCCAGTTGTCAATTTAAAAAATAAACACCAAACTGAAAACACCACATGTAGGGTATGTTATAAAAAATAATACCCTTCTTGGTGTGCGTCATCGATTGTGACGTATATCCGGGTTTTCGGCATGTCGTTTATTTTATATGCTATTTTGACATATAGCTAACCTTAAATTTGATAAATAAGATCATCAGTATTGTATTTAGCCAAATTCGGAAAGGCTATGCAATTAATAATTACCAGCTTCTTTTTCTAACTGAAAATACTTGAGAACTTTCAAAATACTGATGTTTTTCCGTGTATTCATGCATATTTTTGTATTATTCATATAAATATTCACTTTTCATAAATGATAATTGACCGTAAACAACAAAGTACAGACCTGTCAGTGTGACAGTAAAAAAAGACGTAAGACTTATTGCCGCTACGAAAGTAATGCCTTCATAGTATTTTAAGCTCTCGATTGATAGGTTGATCTTGAGCGTAATCTAAACATCAACCAATCAAATTTTTGTAAGTCAAAGATTAGGGTTAACGTTTGTGATACATTTAAACGGTTCATTATTGTGATATTTTGATTAGGATTAATCACAGACCTGCCTTTTTTTCCATTTCTTCCTATGTAATGTGTTAGAAAGACATTAACAATCGATGACGCACACCAAGAAGGGTGTTATTTCAACTATATTATCGCTGTAATACAGCGGTGATTGGATGAAATTTAACACATGACTTGAAATTAAGTAATTTGATTGGTTACTATATTCAGTAAAAAATTATCTCCAAAAAGGAGGACGTAATAAAGTAAATGACTGCACCAGTATAAAAAATAGGCTAATTTTAAAACATGCGGGAAAGTTATACTATACAGTTGTCTTAAGATGAAGCATATAACAAAATGATTAACAAAATTACCATTGATGAGTGCATAAATGAAAAAATAAATGAAAATGAAAGAAAGCCTACCAGATATACCCGTATTTCGTGTTTCTCATCCATATTTCTACTCTTTGTACCTACGTATACATCAGTATGAAAGATAACAAGCTATACATGCGGAGAAAACAAAAATAATTTGCATGTTTCTCAGGAGCATTTGTCAAGGCTCACCTCCCATTCATGCACAGAAAAGCTCGTTGAAACGGTTTAGCTATTTCCACAATTATTAGGTGGTCAGAATTTATGCTTTGAATTATGTATACCTATTTATACAATTCACCTGTTCTAGACTATATCAGCAAATTCTTCGAATTTGCTTTATTCTACCAATAGAGGTCTATTGAATTTGAGCTTTCCGAACCCAAGAGCGGAGTGAGTGAACGTGCCATACTTAGTTAACTAAATACGTATTTTTAATGTAAAAATGATATGATTTTCTTAATAATAAAAATTGTCATTGATTCAGGGATATGACGGAAGATAAATTGTATAGTTCTTAAAAAAATCTTATTCAAATATTTTATCTCCAACAAACAACTTAATATTAATCAACAAATCATTCATATGATTTCTCTCGACTTTAGACACACATTAAAGTCTCCACTGTGCAATAAGTCTTTCTTAATAATCTGAGAATGTCAGTGGCATAGTCTCTTAATACGATTCGAGATTGTACACAACTATAATATGTCGTGTTTTATGAGGCTTTTAGTGACTTTTCCACATCATTCTTCAGACCCTTACTGTGTCACTAACAGTCGTGAAATACGTTATACGTTTGGATTTTATAGTGACATGTATGTTGATCTTGGACAAGTATGATGAACATTTTAGATATTTGCACGGGAAAAACGCTGATTTTGAAACAGAAAAGATCACAAAATTTATGTTAAAACCGGCAGTAAATAAAAGTAGTAGGTACATAGACTTACAATGTTTTTATGTAGAATAAGATAAAATTTTCTTCCGTGAAAATTGAAGTTGGGTCTATACCGGCCGTAACAGTAACAGTAACAGTAGTATTTCATTAATAAGCTCCTTATTAATGTGAGTAAATGTTCCCAACTGCTTTCCAGCAGAAATTATCTTTTTATCATGAAGCTTTATACCATGATGAGCTGTTAGTTAAACATGTTCTATTACTCTCAGGCAGAAAACGACTATATTTACCAAATTTGTTTTGTTTTCGCATTATAACTACCTTTTTTCTGGTGTTCAGTGAAGTCAGTTTAATTTACTGTTTGGACCCTCACCCCTCTTGGATTGTTGGTTTTCGCATCGGGTATGCTAAATAAAAGCTTGAATTCTAGGTCTTCTACATCGTGTAGAGTCATTCGGACTATCTCATCCATTATTTGAGCCCCAGAAATACCAAATATTGAAGCCACCTCAAAATAAATGAATGTGTTATCTGAATAGGAATTGAAACCTTGTAAATTATCCTAATCATTGGATTTTCTTTATCTGGAGCTTTCTGGATAAATTTTTCAAATTCTCTCTTTGTTTTTCTTCCTCTTAAGATTTCTCTAAGCTTGCCGTTTCAATAAAGAACAAAGTTTTGAACATGTGGATATATCTACATCATAAAGTTATCCATTTCATTTATAGTTTCCTGCAGATAAATTGTCATTTTAGTAAAGCGTGTTATGAATGGTAACTGAAATGATTATAATTCTGTCTTACAGATATACCAACCCTGTTTAACTTTCAATGTCCTTCGTGGCATGTAGCCAGGGAAGTAGTTGTTGATTCTAAGTGAACGGTCTTTTTTCTTTGATTTCCAAAGACTCTGCTAGGCGTTATAATTATACTATTACCTTTGACATCTATATATCTACATTGTGTTGAATTGCAAGGGTTGACTTCAACATTGGAAGTATCCAAAACTCTTTTTTTTACTCTTGCGATAGTCAATTGAACGCTTATGTGCATATTCGTACTATTTTCCTAATTTCTTTGGCAGTAATTCCAATGAAGCAGTATTCACTGCAGCAACCAGCTCTGGAGGAGTCCCAGTAATGGAAAATCCATCATCAATTATCATTTCACTTTCGAGAATTAATTCCCAAGTAATTTTATTGCGAATAACAGTCGTCCAGGGATGTTAGGCTTTTCCCACTCGGTGAACAATGTACTATTTGTTTCGAATATCACTAGAAGTGTGCATCAATTTGATTTCAGAAAAGATATTCAACCTTAAAATAAAGTTTTAAAATCTAAAGAACTGCAGTGTCCCAATTGCAGTCGGTTAATTAGTAATGCGGTCCATAATTTACGACATTTATTCCCGCCAGTGGGGCCATGACTTGTGTTGTGTTTATATCATACAAAGGATTATTCTATTTCAACAGTTAAAGATAATTTATTGCTTGAATATAATAATTTGGTGAATTTATAAAAAAAATATATGCTCGCGTTTGACATTAATGAGATTGAAAATATCTTTCTTCACATTGACTTTAGAAGGACTATAAACTGTCATCAATTCATTTAAGCCTATTAAGAAATGAACTAAACATATTTTTGCTTATTTTTCAAAAATTTGCTGTAATTCATCTAATCGACTCAAACATTGTTAATCGAAAGATAAAATGTAATGTTTCGATAGTTTTAATGATCACCGGCAATCCCATTCAATTTATTTGCCAACATTTTATAACTCCATCTCTCGGCTATAAAATGAGCTCGTCATTTAGTTCGAATTGCAATGTTTGTTCACAGGCCGAGCTTCGGAATGAAGTTTAAACAGAGTTATATAGTTTTAACGACTCTGCTTCATATTTTCTCCCACAAGATAAATGCAGAAATTGGGATTATAAAGGAAATTCGGAAAGCCTTGAGAAAGTTTCTAGTGCTACAATAACCGGATGGGTAATTTAAATTTATCAAATTAATTTTAGCTGTATGAGCTAGACTAGGAAGCATAAACTAAACTCACTATCTACATAAATGTAACTTAAATTTTAAAGGGGTTGATAGATTTTGTTCAAATTTTGGTGGGTTATATTGGAGCCAGTTTTAAATTTGTATAGACGACTTCTGGCTCAACATATTTGGATTTCCCAGGGTCACTATTCTTGACATCCTTGGCAATCGTACGAATGAGCATGGTTACGAATGTCTCTTCATGGAGATAGATCTGATAACATTAAATTAAATAAAACTATAAATTTTGTTATACGAATAACCAAGGCGTTGGCGATCAACAAATATTACTCGTTGTAAAACACGCATTATCGTTGGTCTAACGAATGGTTAAGACCAAATGCAAATGACATTCGCAGAATTATAAAATGCGCACTACCTTGATAGGTACGAGCAGTCAAGAATAGCGCTCCAGCTTCAACCAAATTTATCTTGGACTCTGTAATCAGATAATGGCTTCAACTACATACAATAGAAGAGTTTAGTGTGAGGTCAGTGTGGCCAACAAAAAGTGGTTTCCATGACAAGAATGATAGCCAATGTCTACCATTCAAATCATAAGATTTTTTCAGGTTTTTTATCATTGCGAACATCTACATTGATGAATCAATGTATATACCCCCGGAGCGTGAATCTTGAAATATGAAATGACGTTTTAGCTGTATTCTCAACGCGTAGCTGTTTCATTTCTGTTATTCTGTCACTAGCTATGTCAAATATCAGTGATATATCTTGTTTTTAAACTAGGAGGAGCATTTTAAGAAACCTCACTTACACCACTAAAAGTTACTAGATTAAGAGGGTGCTCCGAAAAGGTAGTCTCCAGACTTTTCGAACTAATTGACAATTATGTGGCATATGTATTATATTGCTCGCAGGTGTCGTGTCCAATAAGGGATCAATGCAAGTTTACAATTTGAATCATCATTGGCCACAGGCCATGGCGAAAGTTGTAATCAAATGTCACATTATTGTAAGCAATAGGTTCGTTCCAACCACCAGTAATTTACAGTAGTAATATTACTAATACACATGCGCAGTTCAAAAAAAAATCGTTCCAACCACCTGAAATTACTGGTACGGAACTCTCGATTACTATCAGTTCTCTGTTCCATCCCGTTTGTGGACCAGCAAAATTACCGTTCAAACGATTCTTGCTTGATAGCGAGTATCGACAGTTCTGAAATTAAGAAACATGCGCAATGGCATCATCTGTATCTTGAACTATCAAATTTGTTTTTTATGGAATGTGTAAATAGGATATGAAAGTGAGTTTTTAGTTTTTGAACTGTTTTGTGTGCAGCGTTTCTTACTGACTGTTTCTCTGTGTAGTCGTTGATAAAATATAAAAGTGAAGAATGGAGTCCGAAACCACTTTATATTCTGCTAAAGTGCTTCTACTTATGATATAAATGAAAAATGGTCGGAATAGAACATACATATTATAATTTTGCCATTTACCTACATAATTTTCAAGGTTACATATATACTTTTATTATTGTGATACTTTGATATAGGTGATATTGTTAGTATTAAGTTTTACTAATTGGATATTTTTAGGTTGCAAGTGTCCATTGTGGTTTTTATTAGTTCGTTGTATTTATTGCTATGTATTTTCAAACCTGAAGGCTTTATAAATACAAATAAAATGTCTTGTTTTTATACTTTCATTTTATGATTGATGTTAATACAATAAAATATATTCTCAATGATATTAAAATCAATTGTTCATGGCAAAGTATCTACAGCAGCATCCCTAATAACTACTAAACTAGTTCAAAATACGTTCCAACCGTTTGGTAGGAGATTACCAGTAATTTTACTAATTTCTCTCACGCATGCGCATTAACTAGTTCAATTACTGGTCACGTACGATAACAGAATTGCTGGTTGGAACGAACCTAATATGTTAGGATCCCATAAGTTATTCATGTCAAATTGGATGATATAAATATGTACAAAAAAGTGTTTAAATTATTCTCTATTCGCATTTGAGCACTAACTATAAGTCAACAGAAGTTTTGATATCGAGAAATACCATAATAATGTACTGTAATGTGAGTAAAACTTGATGTAGAAATATTTACAATAATAAAATTTTACTTGGAAATTTATATTATTAACAAGAAAAAACAAGTATAGATTTTGTTTATAAAACTGATTAAATAATAAAAATAGCACTTAACTTAGTTGAAATATCATAATTAGTCGAAAATGAGACAACAAACGTGAAAAATATGTACCTACCTAATAAAGATTGAGGTTATAATATTTTCATATAAACACAATACTGACAAATATCGTTGTCAGTTGTATCAAAAAAGCTGTGTGAAACGGGCGGCAGTTTAACCAATCACTAGGCTGCAGAAATGCCAACTTTAATGCAAATCGCTCCTCTTAGTTTAAAGTGACAGAATAACAGAAATGAAATAGTGACTTGCCTAAAGTTCCTGGAATTATTGGCTTCCGATGCGTCGAGAATTTAGCTGAAGCGTTATTTTAAATTTCAATAAATCAATGTAGATGTTCGCAATGATAAGAAACATGAAAAAATCCTATGATTTAAATGGTAGACATCAACTGTCATTCTTGTCAGAAAAACCACTTTTTGTTGGCCAAACTGAACTCCTCTATTCACCTATGAAATGTCAAAAAGACACCATTATGGTTTGAATTCGAAAACTTTCATTTTATTTTAACACTTTGACGACTGACGCCCAAATATGTAACCATTCACAGAAACCCTGCAAGATGGTGGATACTACTAAAAAAATATTATCATTTATGGGTTCTAGAGGTAATATAGTAAGAGTTTTTGCCACTCAAAATTTTACAAAATGCCGTCCAGTTAACTGGACGCCGGTATCCAAAATGAGATTTCGTTGTAGGAGCCCAGCGTCCAGTTAACTGGACACGGTATTTTTATACCTTTACTTTTTATTTTCCTAAATACAATCAGCAAAAAAACATTTTAAACATAAAAACGGATTAAAACAAGTCAAAACAAGAAGTGTTTGAGGTAAACAAGAAAAAAAAAGATATTGATACGTTTGAAGTTTCATGCTAGATTTTGAAACATGGATAAACGCATAAACCCGGTTTTTCGGGCAAATGGGACAAAAGTAGTGTGCGATTTTTTTTCTTTGGTGCATTGGCGACACCTTTTCATAGCTGACTTGTCTTTTTCGGTAGCTGCGGTGGGTTGCAAGTAATGAAAATTTGTCTTTTTTTCATCTTTATTTGTGACTGTCAAATCTGCGCCTTTCAACATTTCCTTCAACACATCTTCTCTAAACTTTAAGAATCTGAATGTCGGCAAATTTTTTAATTTCTTGTAGACGTGACAACTAACTAGCGGCAGCTAGTACCCCCACCTATTATAAACGTCATCGGCAATAGGAGACAATCGAAAATAGAAAATTTTTTTTATATTTGTCCGGCTTGGGAAACCATATATGAAATCAGTTCGAGACTGAGGGACCACGCGAAAATTTAAACGCATTTAGATGCCTGATAATATGCGTCCAGTTTACTGGACGCGGTCCCTACGACAAGTTATGCCTGTCCAGTATACTGGACATCGGTCGTCAAAGTGTTAAGTTGTCTGAACCAAACTCAAAACTGCGTGAAAATGTAAAAGTAAACGTTTACTAGTTGCATTTATTCAGATACATTTCTCCCTTTCATCCCTAACAAATGCAATTGAAAAACTCGAACTTAATTTCACAGTCGCGTGATTCGGCACCGTTACCGGGATATTAACGTCTCATATAATGTAAATTTAGCAGCTGCAAACAACAGTGTGGACCTGTTCTGGACTAATTAAGCCATCGACTCGTAAATTCATTACGTCCTAACGCGTTCAATAGACCATACAATAGTAATGAGAGATAAGCAGTAATCGAAGTACACTATAAATATCCAAACTATTAGTCATTTAGTTTCAATAGGACTGCGAGGTTTATGTGTGAATGGAAATGGACTTTCAACAAAGCTACTCGACGATTCGTTGAATAATTAGATACTCTTTGTGATCACATGCTGTTAATTTACACATAACAATAGAAGAAGTTTTTAAGTTTCAATCGATCATGAAATATTGGAATTGAACATACACTTGAAAATTGCCTTCATTTTAGGCAGCTCAACATACATATTCCGCCAACAAGATAATATGTAACTAACTGGCTTTAGTTCTCATTAATACTCCGTATCAGTATACTTTGGCAAGTTTATCTGAAGCTGTGAAAGGAATGCAGTCGAAAACATTCGATATTGCCACGTTTAACTATGGAAAAGCTCAAGTGCTAAATATGTAGTGA
>CAJUYG010000098.1:42129-74732 GCA_910591675.1 Galerucella calmariensis | reverse complement strand
TTTTTTTGCTTGTCAAATCTCGTCAATGTTAGTGTTTCCTCCTATTAATTCTGGATTTTATAAATAGAAGACAGTTATAGTCGGGTTATTGTAACAATATTGTTAATTTTTTCAGTTCAGTCACTTTCATATTTGTGTAAACAGGGCCTAGCAGGGGATTTTGAACGTTACTCGTGTGCGTCAGAAAATTTTATAGGGAGTAACCTTATACCCTGTAATGTACCCCTACCTATATGAACCCTTAATATGGGGGCGTGCGTGGAGGGCAGCCGAACAGATTAGTAAAAAAAATCGATACTCAGAAAAAACTCGAAGACGTCAGATTAAGACAGGGTAATTTTAAGTAAATACAAGGAGAAAAGTGTATATTTCAATAATCTGACGATTTTACCGTGACATATGGAAATGGGCAAGTCAAACAGTTTTTAAAAAAACGTCATCTCGAAATACTTGAGAGCAATTGAATTTTCATTTATTTTGAAAGAAATTATTTGAAGATTACGCAAAAAATATAATCTGACGTTTTCATGGGGGCGATCAACAAAGTGTATAGCTGCTTAGAACTGCGTATTTCCCACTCCGCACATCTCTTCCTACTCTCTCACCATCTTTAACTCTTTCGCACCGTACATATTCTAGCGCATAAAATACTTCAATACTTCAAATATTTTATGATTCTAGCGTCTGATGCTATAAGCCTTTTCACCTGTCATAATGACGTTTTAGTTTTGTGAATGAATGACGTTTTGGTTTGCTTGTTACAATAATGAGTGATGCAAATATGAAATGTGTATTTTGTGGAGAATAAAACATTCAAAAATTTACACCCGGTACATTTAAAAAATGTATGACTATTTTGGATTATCTCGAAATGGAACTGTTTCAAAGAGAATCTAGCAACGCTTATGCTACAATCGACATTTCTGATGAAACATCTTTAAACCATGGCTATCACGCTCAATGTTCCAGACCTTTTACAGCTATAAAAATACCTCTCCATTTTCAAATGCAAAATGAAATTACATAGGAAAGTGCGCAGGGATATGATGATGCACCAGAACTTGCTGAAGAGATTATCTATTCCTAGTTGTGGAAGTGCCACGACAACTCAAATCAAAAAAATTTTTATCTTCAAACTGTCAGGCTAATAATATCACTCCATTTAATTGTCAGGCTATCATTGAGGACGACTAGGACATCAAGCTAAACCGTCTGTATGAAAATCGTCAGTCATTTGAATTTAAAGTTCACTTAATATTCCCTCTGAATATATGACACGCTCGATGAACTTTTTTTTGTGTTTCTACCCCTTCTACGGACACCCCCACTAATTGATCGTCAGATTAATATCAAAAAGTCATTGCGCGTATACACCATGATTGTCCCGCGCACTCGAATATTTCCATGTGACTGTTCTCATTTGAAATTTGTACACGCTTTCTCTCCACTGACATGGAGAACTTTACATGAACCATGAGCTTTACATGAAGCCTTGACGCTTTAGTAACCACAAATTTAGCATCTCAGGTTCCCATATTATGGTGGTACTACGAAGCTCTCTCCAGCTTCTTCCATTTTCTTCCGTCGTATTATACCAGTCTTTTACACCCATTTCTCCTAGATTTTGTTCGATTGCAATCCTCGACTTTTTATAATCTCTCCCTTTTCATCATACACACATTTTCTTCTAGTTAGATGCCTTAATCAACTCACTTGTTGTGTTTTCCACCGTTACAAAAGTTATTTCATGAAAAATATACAAAATGTCCTTCTCAAAAGTTAGTTCCTAATTCTTTCACTTTTTGATAACCATATTTACTGGTTTATGTATCAGTGAAAAACGTGAACCTAAAAGTGACAACTGTGATACCAAGTCACAAAAAATTGTGGTTTCAGTACGTCTCTTCTTATATATCGAGACATTTTTTTTTTAACCCGCGCTCACGACTGTTAATCTAGACGAGTTTGACACTCCCACACCACCGGGGTTGGTTTTTTATGTCAACACTCCGGAAACTTGTTTCGGAAATAGGTCTTTAACAACTGACGATATTCTTTTGAAGGTATTTTTAAATTTCATTTTCTGGTTTTTGCAACCGACGAAATTTAAAAGATTGATTAGGAAAAGATTTTTTTTTCTCGGAGTGAATTATTCAAGTAACAGTGCAAAAACATGTAAAATAAGAGGGAAACAGAGAATAAAAGTAAAATGAAACACTGGTTACTTCCATAAATAACATTCTTCCAACCCTTGCTGTAGTACTGGAAAAATTTGACGAAATAAACAAATTATATGTTAACCTTAAATGCTGAAAAATCCACCTTCATGACTTTTTCAATGTATGAAAAGGGTATTCCGGAAAGAAAACACATTTTAATACATAATAACTCATGTTTTAGAAATAACACTCATAATCTGTCAATGTAAATCAACTATTAGTGCTAAAAACAACATAAGATATATGGTTTTAAATGAAACTAACTGTTTCTAAATGACTCCACAATATATTTGAAAAATGTGTAAATTGCAAGTAAATTATTGACAATATAATCGTAAATTCCGAAAAAAAGCGTTTAATTACCCATCGTACTTCAACAATAAAGTTTATAACAACGAAGGTTTTCTGCGAGGGACCTGAGAGCAAAGGAGGGAAGTAAGAAAAAAGAAATACAGTCCACTTAAAATAAAATAATTCCTTCCCAAGCCATCGAATCTTTGCAATTTACACATTTTTCAAATATATTGTGGAGTCATTTAGAAACAGTTAGTTTCATTTAAAACCATATGATGAGTAGATTCCACGAAGTGAGGGTTTATACAGTTAACTCAACATAAGATATCTAGGAATATTGTTTTACAACTGAAATGGGATAATCATATAAAATACTTAACAAGCAAAATCAGAAAAATGACTTACAAATTTTACCAGCTAAGAGAGTTTTGTTCCTTTAACCTAATAAAACTAATTTATAACGCTTTGGTAAATTCATTGTTAAGTTATGGTCTATTCATATGGCGATCAACTTCTCCATCCCTCTCACAGAAATTCTTAAAGTTATGTTGTTTAAGAAGAAAAAGTATTCCTCAGGGACGTAAAATGAGACGGTAAAATCATACAAAAATACCCCAAGAATGAGTTGCTAATTAGTCGCTCCATGAACAATGATCAGAGCAATTAAATAATAGCAGAAAAGTGACTTTTTATCGATCAATTTTTCTGGAGACTAAAAAACGTCTGAGATGGCCGTGAAAAATTAGTTGCTAATTATTTGCTCCATGAACAATGATCAAAGCATTGTTTATAGAGCAACTAATTAGCAACTAACTTTTCATGGCCATCTCAGACGTTTTTGAGTTTATTTGGGATATCGAGATATTGAAAACTCACTTTTCTTCTATTATTCAATTGCTATGATCATTGTCCATGAAGCAACTACTTAGCTAATTAGCAACTAATTCTTGGGGCGTTTTTGTATGATTTTACCGTGTAATATTAATCTAGTGCTTTTTATGTGCTAATGTGTTAGTGCTAATGTGTTAGTATTGTCATTATTTTCTTGGTTGCTACATGAGCAACAAATTTCCGATTAGGGCAAATAATTAGCACATAAAAAGCACTAGATTTTTAGGTATTTTAGATCTGATTGGGCTCGGTTGTTGAGGCTCATTTTATGGACATTCCTCAGAGCTACTGTTCAAATAATCACAAGTATTGAATATTAGAATATTATATATTGTGAATGCTTATGAATTCTGTGAAAAATCTAATTTATTTAATAATTATGTGAATCATTATATAAACACAAGGGCAAGAGACAACATGCATTTAATATTACCAAAAAACTTATTCTCACTAACCCCAACACACTTGGGATACTTGGGTCCGAAATAAAGCTTCTAAAGCTCATCGTATACTGCTCGACAAGTTTATATATTTTTGTAAATTATGTACTTTTGAAATAAACTGAATTTGAAAAAACTGAATTTGAATCCTGAAAAATACATCGAGAATACTATAAATTATTTTAATTATAAAAAAACAGGGAGCCCATGGACGTTGTTCACTCTTGACTTACCACATTATACCAATTTTTTTTATTTTGAATAAAAAATGTCACACTACATTACATACAAAATAAATCAGTATTGTTAATTTTTTGATAGGAGAAATGCCTTTCTCAAAAATTCGTCTTTCGTGAATTTCATTTAAATTTTTCATCCGTTTAGTCCCTACCGGAACTATGCCGGGAGGAATTGAAGCAGTTATTAAATATAAAGGTGGTAGAATGACAAATCATATGCTCGTTTACACCGATTATATGCCTGCACTGGTAATTTGATAACCATCCTTGATTTCCGAAGTTTGTTGTTGTTAACCGTGCACATTTGGCGCAGGTGAAAGCTATCTGTCACTCGATACAAAGCCTGGGGGTCAATTTTTGACCAGTCGCTATGTAGCGAAGCGCATGATATCGTTCGAAAACATGGAAAATAGGATTTTTGGTCACACTTTAGTACAAAATTCCGCTAGATTTAAATGGTATTGTTTATAAATTCATGAAAGTGTATCACTCTTGATTGTTACTTATATTATCTACTAATGGGAATAATTACCCAGTCATAATGTGGTATGTGTATCTAAACTATCTATTCACACCTATACAATAAAACTTGAATGGCAACGTATAATTTTGGCATTCTAATAAGCCTAGTTTCTTAATTAGTATCATCAATAAAACACGTCAAAGGGAATTGCACGGCTACTAACAACGTGTCGGACCAAGGGCTAATATATTTAGGGTGGTATAATATACTTTACTCAGTTTTGCACATGACACGTGGCCGTTTACCCACGACTCTATCAATATTTACAGTTACTCACCCATCCAGTTTTAGTATAGGGGTTAAACAAAATAAACAGATAATTTTTTTCCATTTAACCATATTTACTAATCTAGTTTTGGATCAGAGGGACCCTAATTTTGACAACAGATGGTTTTTTGTAACGATAGAATATCTATCGTAATGTTAAATAATCTCCTTTGTCAAGCAATTTCAAATAATTTTCTTGGACCATTTTTCACGACCAAAATTATATCTCCAATATTTCTCCCGTTCAAGAAATATGCTTAAGCAATAAAATTAATAACAGACAATCTATCTCTCCCACATTTTGCACTCGTTCTTATACCATTTCCAAAAATTCCTTTGTTCCTTTCAAACGTTGATAACTTTCGTTCACAAGATGTAAGCAATTATTTCCCTTGTAACACAGCCGAAACAATATTTTTTAGCATTACCATGGATACTTTTTTTATAACCACCCTTGAATTGATATTCAAATTTGTTTAAACAGGGCTACTAACAATATTCGATATTTTCTCGACAAATTTTGAATTGACTAATTAAAACCTTCCGTTTTTCCATATTCCTTTCATCATGCCTTGGAATTCCTTAACGTTTATATTTCCACTCTGTTCCAAAATCAGTAGGTGGTCGAACGAGTAGTGGAGCTACTCAACTAAAAGATTTCTAAACTCCCCTTCCTTTCTCTTTGATAAATATCATCCAGCTCTTCTTACCCTAGATTGGATACCTTGCTCAAGAAGTACGTTGAGCAGCTTTATCATGAACCATCAGAAGCTGAAATATATATTTCAATTGAAATGACAACCAAATAGATTTTTCTTGTCCTTTGTCACGTACTAACTGAGAATCTACTCATAATTATCATCTTCCTGGCTACCACGTCACCAGGTTCATGAGAGCAACGAGTTTGTTGATGAAACGGCCAAACAATGCTTGTCAATGTCATTCCTTTGACTAAAACCCTTCAGGGACAAAAATGTATAGCATGGATAGGATAATAATAGTATAATAATAATAGATAATAATAAGCATAGAAAAACGCAAAGCCACTGGCAAGAAGTAACATGAAAATCTCGAGCCTATTGGGCTACTTAAAAAGAGTCCAGCTGGAAAATGTTATCTATATTCAGGGGACTACACTAGATCTGAAAAGTTCGTAGTGAAATATTCAGGATTAGCCACCTTATCAAATCTAATATAATCATGTTCCTGTCGAATTCCAACGGATAATTGAAAAAGCTTACTTGGAGTCACCTTTCTACAGAATGATAACGTCGATTTCTTCATCAAGCCGGACTCAAACGGCTTAGTACCTGGCAAGTATGGAAATATCTATAAGATTGGCAAGTAAGACGCTCACTCGACGTGTGCGTATAGTTTACAAATAAACCACTCAGATGGAATGATAAGACTTATATCTTCAGGGAATACACTTTCCTTTAGTAATTTTGTGGACATTTTTCTTCTTAAATTTTTCAACATCCACTTTAGGATGGAAAAGGATATATTCCAATTAGTTTAGTTTTATCCAAAAACAATCACTTATATAATAAGTTAAAGCCTTGTATCTCTACTACTATATCATATATTTAGCGTAATTTCTACAATACCGGAAGTTCCACTGCGGAAAGTGAGTGGTCTTGAATTGTTTCCGCCCTTCGTGAAATTACAATTTGTTTGTTAGGGTCTATGCTGTGGGGATCCCATGTACAAATTAGATTTCGTTTTGTAATTAGACCGAAAATATAATACAGACGGATGTGTTTCGATGGATATGAAGGAATAATTAATTACAATTTCAGGCAGATACTGCTTTCAGGATAAGATTGTTTCTACACTGTTGAAAATTGTACTCTGCTTCATCCGAACCAATACTGGGTGTTCCAGAAGCTTCTGATCAACTCCAAATATCACAAGTGATAGGGAAGTGCGGTTTTAACGGAACAATTTCTTTTTGTTTTCAGTGTTTTCACAACGTGAGGATTTTGGTAATTAGTTGAATTAGCACCAACGCTCGCCTGGCTCCATGTGAAGTGGGAGTCACTGAGCGCAGCCAGGACGGGTCGCTGGTCTTTTAATAATGATATTGCTGTCTACTTTCAAAAAGTTACTAGTCTCTTTTTTCCGAATTTATCTTTATTAGATGGAACATTGCTCTCATTCGGCTAATGGAAGAAGTTGAAACTGTACGCTTCGTTTAAGCAATAGTGAGTATCTTTTAAAACATATTTCAGTAGCAGCGTTATATTAAATGTAACGTTTGATGTTGGAAAAGCAAAAGCCGACATGGAAAAACTGTTTGTGAGAAGCGATATGAGACATCGTTGGGTTTTTTCTATGTCGATGTGTTCCAGTGCCGTCACGTATTTTTTCCTTTTCAATATAATTGGAACTAACTGTTTTTCACATTAACGAGAATTATGTAAGGAGCTGGTGGGTATAGGATGTTAAAGTGTGTTATCTTGTATAATTGTGACTCAACCTCAAAACCATTAAACTCAATGGGAGCGAGGTTGAATGGAGACAAGAATTCTAGTATCCACGTTAAACTATAGACAGTAAACCTCTGTGGAACAAACATAGAAAGAAGATTATGTACACAGCAGAAATGGGTCTAGTGGCGGCCATGGAAGTGATTCTCCACTGCATATGGTGGTTGGGTAGAGAGGGTCATGCCACAAGATGGTATGGTGACAAAGTATAACGTTTCAAAAAAACTTGTATCGGAATTGAGCAACAAGATTTGGGATTGGAGTGTTCGGGCCAGGAACCCACTCTGAAAACTTTAGAAAAACCCCAAGTATCTTTCAACTTTTTGCAGTATCAGCAACTATGTATTATTGGAAGAAATATGCAAGGGTGAAAAAAAGAGAAGATCCAACAAGTAGTTTATGAATTATTTTTTCAATGTAGGAGAATACCTCTCCACAAAAATTAAGTAAATTCACCTGCTACACATAAAAATGTGATTTTTAATTATAAAAGACTACCTATAAGTATTTTAAAAATTATTGTGTAAGTGATAATGTCCGTAAGAGGAAAGAGACAAACAATCAAATGTATATTTGTCTGTGTATAGAGCATATGCATATGAATTATAAAAGACTACCTATAAGTATTTTAAAAATTATGGTGAAATCGGTAATATCTTGAAATAGTTCATATTGTGGAATATTTCCATGAATTTCTTTAATTCCCCTTCATTAGTAGTTTGAATCGAGTACATACCTGCTTAACTGATATAAAGAAGTAGCATCCAAGTAGGAAAACAATATTCTTATAACATAATGTGGCAGCTCCAGCAGCTTACATGGACCATTATACTACTCTCCCTCAACAACCACAACGAGCTAGGTTACTAGCTGGAAAATTAGGTCTTTTTTTTATTGTTTATAATGTATAAAATATTAATTATTTATATTTTGTTTCTTTCAAGCGAAAATTCACGTAATAAGAAAGTATGCCTAGTTCAATATTGACAAACGATATAGAAGGCAAACGATTATCATCTTAGAGGTAATACAGGAAGAGGCAACCAGCTATAGGCCGATGTGTAAGTGATAATGTCCGTCTGAACTCCGGTAAGAGGAAAGAGACAAACGATCAAATGTGTATTTGTCTGTGTATAGAGCCTATACGCTATTAGAGAAAGACAGTCTAAGCCTCTGACTCTTTATCTCTCTTAGATGCTGATGGATTCCCAGCTGACTTGTGGCCTTTATCTGTTATATAATTATATAATTATTAAAATGTCGGATAGTCAAGCAGCCATTAAAATGGTGTGGGCATGCCTAGGCAAATCCAATGGACTGGGCAAAAACAATATAGTCAACTTACTGTGGATTCCACGGCAGACTGGAATATAACGAAATGAACAAGCAGTTGATCTCATTTAGTATGATTTTATCTAGCTGTAGAATACGAGACGAGTAAATCGCATTCTTTGAGTTCGTAAAAATCATGTACTGCTGTGTATGTTGTTGCATTTTGTGATTTCGAATAGAATTCCTTAATTTTATGAGTGTTTACATATAAAGTCTGTTCTAACCGCAATCAGAAACTGTCAGAAACGATCAGAGAATACTCGACCATTGCAATCACTTATAGGAATTACGCAGAAATAAACTGACCAGTCATTCTCTGATCGTTTCTGACGGTTTCTAATTGCGGTTGGAACAGACCTATTAACACACAAATATTGAAATAATTTCCATGCTAGTGAACAAGGCAAATCTAATCCGAATTTACTTTGAAATTATATTGGAAAAATCTATATACTAAAATTGTTAGACTACTACTAGATCAACACTACCACTACACACTTTTATACATGGAGGTTTCGATAACCAAGCTATGGTCATCAATTTATCTCAAGTCAATGAAGATGATATTGTAACATGTCTAAAAACTCATGTAATGGAAGGTAAGGACATGTTAGTACTCGTATCAAATCGAAAATATAAGATTTATTCACGAAATAGAATGCAAAAAATGGCATATTCGAATGTCACTATAGATTTTTCTGTCATTACGTCACATTCAAAGTTAATGTACTTTTATTGATTGTCCAGTGGTTAATTAAATGTTTATTAAATTTATATCAAGTATATAATGGTAACACAAAACAGATTTTACTTCGCTTTATCCTTTAAAATTTTATTGCGTTAAAATTTATTGAATGCCTCCCATATAGAACTGTCTATGTGTCAATCTTCTTTTTATTTTTTTCATTTTTGGTCGTGTCTATTCTGTGTGTACGGTTTTTAGAGAGAAAAACGAGGGGGAAGTTTGCGTATATGAATGGAAACAGCCGGCGCCATAGTCGCGTTCGCGCTCTGTCGTCAGACGAGCTGCCAAATGAAAAGGGTTCTCCGAAATATCATTAAGATGATTGACATGGAACACATTAAACGATGCTTGGGATTTCATGTTACCAAGAAAATACATACGAGGTAGAGATGAGTGTTTATGGAATCTAAATACCGATACATATTTTGTAAATGAACTAGAAAAAAAATATGTTTATGAAAAATCGAAAACCATTAAGTAGATCTCTTGAATAAATACAAAAATACGAAGACTGATATTTTTTATTATTATATTATTCTATTCAGAAGTTGAACGGTGTATATATAACAAATTCACATTTTTTTACACAAAACGATTATAAAAAACAAGATTGTACAAGGGCAATGCCTGTGAGAGGAGTAGACGTTTTATTCATAAATTGTTTATATTTTGGAAAAAAGCTACATCGAAAAGTCGAGTTGGAAAATGTGGAAACTATAAAATGTTTGTTCGGGAGAGTTCATTAATTGCATGAGGTATTTTTGAGGTTAGATGTAGTGAGATTTTTCTCGACATTCCCTTGCCCCCCTAATTTTCTGTGAAATATTTTGTGTCATATTTTATAAAAAACACGTTTTTTAATTTTAATTTAACTGAACTATGACAAAGAAAATTGCGTGATATTTGCTTATAACCCCCCTTCCTCCAAGTGAGATTAATGTGAGATCAATTAATGGACTCCCCTTTTTCAGTTTATGGAGTAATAGAGTTTTGATCTCTTTGTTCTAGAAGTAAGACGTGATTAGTATTATATTGTAAAAGCAGAATGAATAAAAAAGTTGAGATATTAAAAGAGCGGTGAGATCTGAAAAGTATCATTTTTGTTATCTCTCTATGGTAAATACTAGACTTACCGCAATAGACAAAGACATAGATACTTCCTAACCGTCATCATATTTTTGAAAATGAAAGAGGAGAAGGAAAGACACGGAAGAAAGAGAAGTAGATGGTAAGACGAAGAAAGGAGGAAGAACAGATGAGGGAACGGAGAGGAGTAGACAATCAGCTGTAAAATTATTATTGATAGCCTAACACAAATTTAGGAAACAATGAAGCTAGAGATATGACAGCTTAAAAATAGATTAGACCATTTAGAGCAACAATAAGAGAATCTGAAATATAAATATAAAGAAAAATTCGTGCTCAAGCTAAAGTAACTAATATTGACATTGGAGACACCACTTTGTCTTCTTCTATAACCGAACCAGGCCCCATTCAAAATACAGTCTATCCAAGCCACACTAACAAGATGCTATCCACGTTTGATGGACAAATGGTATGGAAACCAATGAGCTCGATATTTATGCTGCGGCAAGAGCTAATGACTCTGCTGAAACAGAGATGGCAGCTTTATCAATAGTATCGCTTCGTGACAAGGCAGCAATCGTTTAGCAGTTTCTTCTGCAGTTCAATTACGCGTTCCTCGTATAAGGTTTAAAGACAAGATATAGATAGATAGTTTATTTAGCAATTATGCTATTACATTCAAAATATTCACAAAAATGACATAAAATTAACATAAAATATGACTACTCTATAAGCTAATTACATGTCATATAACTTGCATAATTGAAAGTTTATTTCCTAAAACTTTCAATATTCTAATTCTATTCCTAATTATTATAAATATTGATATAATACTTTCCATAAAATTCCATCTGCAGTTCCACTTGGTTATAATAAGGCTATGATTGTATTTATTTTACATTTTCAACTACTTGATATGAGAAAAATAAAAAATGATTTTTGACATTTCACAGGAATTTATTATTATTTGTTTCAAAACAACTGCTTAGAAAAGTAATAACATTAAAAAGTAACGTTACATCTCTATCCTGGAGGTACATAATTATCCATATTTATCGCTTATATTTTTTTGTTGTGTCACAAAAAAAAGAGGTAAAAATTGTTCGAATGCGAACTGGTAGAAAAAATACACTCAAAGAAGACAAAATAAATGTAGGACGACAACATCAATCACGAGAATGACTTTGCGATGGTGTGACAATTTATTTAGTATCTTACTCCTGGAACGCAGGATATTCGGGACAAGCTACTACCCCGATTTCCTAAATATATAAATTATGTATAGAGATTCGTGTCTTGAAGCTCGCTTAATTTCCTTCTGCTAAGGCCATTATATAACTTGAATGATGTTCTTTTTTGATTGGCTCCGAAACTCTGGAAAGTGGATTTATTTTTTCTTGAAATAAATTTCGTTTGATTTTCTTTTTGCTTCTCGATTTTTTTGTCTTCCTGTGAAGAAAAATGATTCATTGTAGACTTAGAACGTCTTTACTTCAATTCTAATTTTACGCGGAAAACAATTTCCAGTCACCTACATTTATCCTGTGAAAAATTTTCATTTGCAAATGGTTTTCACACTGCAAATTGTAAAAAACCATTTATCACCCCCCTTCAAACTCCACGCATCCCAATTCCAAATTGGATGAAAATTGAATGTTATGGAAAAAAAAAGCTACCGATTTATCATGACTCCTTGCATTGTTGAGGAAGTCAGATCTTCTGAAATTGACCCAAGCTGGTATATCAAATATCTTCTTCATCTTAATAAATTTGAAGAAAGTTGTAATACAAAAACCGAAGAAGAGTTCAGTGCAGAATTCTTTTTTAGTGGTTTTAGGGTGTATGCAGGGTGATTGATTAGTGTTATAGGGCTCAAAGGGACTGTTATTATAGAAAATACCAATAGCAGTTGAATAAAACAATTTTGAAGAGTTTTAAGCTTCACATTTTAAAATTAGTGACAATTTTACTGGATGTTTCATATCTCGGTGCCAGATCACACTTATATTTTTTTAAACGAAACTCCCTATATCATCCTTTAAAACTGAAATTTGTTTTATTCACAAAAAAATATAAGGTTGTAGTTTATTATACAGGGTATTTCAAAAGTTCCTAATAATTTTCCGTTAAAATTGTAATAAGTTCAACGCCCTGTATAGTTGGATAGGGGTAAAAGATCAATAATCTATTGAAGATTGAAGATTTTTGATAACACTATCAAAATCTACAAACAAGGAAGATTTTGCAAATATTCATTAAATCGAATACATCATGAGTGAAAACTTTGAAAGTTTCATTTTGTTTTCACCAAATTAGCAATTTGTAGTTTCTCATAAAGAAAACTATTTGAGAGATTTTAAAGCTATTTCTGATTCTGTAGCTAAAATGTGTTTAGTCTTAAGTTTAGATTATTGAATTTTATGTTGAATGTATTAAAGTTGTTCAAGCATTTGTTCTTGATTCTTATATTTTTTGTGCTTTATAGCGCTGACACTTTATCTGATTTTGTCATCTAAACAGTGAAATTCTTCTAGGATAGGTTTGTGGTGAGTGGGTCTATAAGGCCCTCCACTGCGACTCGCAATTTCTACTATATGCAACTAGAATGTGCTATTATAGTCATACAGAAATCACAAGATAGGTCACTACTAGGTATAAAGTATTAAACACACATCTTACCAAAAAAAACGTCTTATTTCTATGGACTCCAATGAAGAAGCACCTTGCATCTAAAAAATTCCTCACACTGACCACATTAACACATTAAAAAAACATATATTCAATTCTTGGCAAGTAAAATGGAATTATACAACATCCAAACTAAAAGAAGTTAAGCCACAAGTTCAGTTCTATCTATAAATACTAGGCAAACGAAGAAATCAAAATGTCTTGAACCACCTGCGTATAGGTCACACACTTCTTACGCACTAATATCTCCTCAACAATGAACCACCAAAATGTAGAAACTGCCACACTACTCTTAACGTGAAACACATCATCTTGGAGTGTCCCGAATTATCCAGACATAGAAGACAGAATAATTTGGGTGTGGTATTCAAGGATGTGCTTACCAAGTACACAAGTTATTTTTTCGAATGTCTCAGAGAAATTAATTTATATAATATAATTTAATTATCTACAAACCAAATATAACTCATACTGCTTGTGTATGTAATTCCTCCTGCTAACAACTCTCAGTAGTTGATGCCGGTATTTTTGTACAATATAAAAAAAGTATTAAACATCAAGTAGGCATCATATCAAAAAAATGTAACTTCTGTAATTCTGACAAGGATATGTCAAAATCGAAATAATTATCAATAGGTATAGTCAAATGCAGTCTTATCATGCGGGTCATACGATTCAACAAAGACATACTCACCGTTTTGTTTTCTTCTATTGCGTTTAATCATAAGTTCCAAATAAAATCCGTAAAATGAATAAGACAGACTTATGCAACTTTGACGGGAGAAAAAAGGATAGGTATTTAGTATTCAGCGATTCTAAAAAGTCTTTCACCAGTGAAGTTTTTATTTAAATATCAGTTATGTCACTTTGACAAATCAAAGTGACAAAATGAATGATAAGAAGCAATTTTCCGGTATTTTTCATCCTCAAGCAAAAAAAAATTGTACCTAATCTGATACTTAGATTATTTCGAGAATGAATGAAAAAGTGGAAATAATAATAATAATAATAAATGACTTTATTGCTGTGTTATAAAAATACAATACAAGCAAAGGCGACGTTCGCTCTTAGATGATGTTCTCATACGAGAAGCACCAGCTAAGTAGCGCTCTTCCACGCAACCGCAAAACTAAAGATTGAATATTATTTACCTACAATAATTTCTTACATGCTCAAATAACAAAAGTTAAGTAACCTAATTTTGTAATTATTAAAATGAACAAGGCCAGTTTTATCTGCTTAGACTTAGAATTTTAATGTTATGCTATTATTAAGTAGAGACTTCTTAAATTGAGAAATGGGTACCGTTTTGTAGACTTCAGGGATCATGTTGTATAGATTAGCAATGTTATATGAGAAGCTAGATCGAAAACGAGTCCAAGATTTTTTTCACAGTTGGGTAAAATTAAACTATCGTTATTAATTTTCAAGTGTATTCTACTTTTGATTCTATTTTTCTCATTTCTACGACCAAATAACATGACTTTCGATTTTGAAGAATTTATACTTAAGCAGAATTTATTTGAAATCTCTATTATAGTTTCAAGTTCTTTGTTAATTTTTAAACAAGCGTCTACAACTTCTGGTTCATTAAAATCCATATACAACTGCGTGTCGTCCGCGTAATAGTGATCCTTCATACATTTCAGGTAACTTGTATAGGGAAAATAGCAAAGGACCTAAGATGGATCCTTGCGGAACCCCACGTGTTAGGTACATTTTCTTTGACAATTTTTTATTTAGAAATACTCTTTGAGATCTTTGATCTAAGTAGGACTGCAACATTTTTTGCGCTGTTTATCAAAACACATATAATTACATAATGACAGAAGCGTGATTAATTTCATCAAATGCCTTAGAGTAATCTAATAAGATTAAAATGCAAAGTTTGTTGGAATCGATATAAGAATAAATCTTTTGAGGAGTGCAGTACTGCAGCTATATTCGTCAACCAGTGGACAGGAAACATCAACAATCATCATTTTCTGCGGGTATATTTGTAATCTCACATTTTGGTAACCTCTGTGTCTTCTGATTTGATACATATGGTTAGTGACCTTTGAACCCGCACGATAAGAGCGCTTTTTACTAAATTTTTGAATTTTCATTCAATTTTATTCGTGAGAGTAGTATAAATGGGTACAAACAGTGAATTTTCAACTGCATATAGGTTGAATTTTTTCCCTATATTAGAAATATAGCTCTCCACCCTTATCAATATCGTTAAATTCTTCAGGAATTATCCCATCGTTTGCTAATTTTCCTGGCCTATATAAAGCGGATGAAATATTCAGAACCCAAAAAAGACCATTACAATTCCCTTGAATTTTTTCAGAACAAAACGGTCTCTTTTATGTACGAAAATACGCGATTCTTAAAACATATTTCAATTAGGACCTCCGGATACATATATTTAACCTTTTTTTATTTTTTAAATACACGAAAATGTTTGCTCTGAAAAAACATTCCTCAATTATGCGTCAGTTTTCGTACATTTAAACTCCTTTAATTTACTTCTGTTTGGGGTGTTGAATGAGTAAGTAACTGACAGAATACAGTAAATAAATCATTTTTGAATTTCGAGACCGTGCCAAAGACAATGGAGTGAATTAGAAAAAGTTTAAGTTTAAATACGCTCTTTCTTTCTTAATTTGTTTCGAATCTGTTATTACGGGTTTTAATGAGTATATAACTCGACAATTTTCATATTCCCCGATTTATTACGTTAATGGGGTTTAATTTCAGCTATAGAATATAGAAAATTATTTGAAGTTTGATTGAGTTTTCTGTTGATGATAATTGATAAAAATACTAAACAAAGTTATTATTTTAAAAGGTATTTGGAGGGGCTAATTGAATTCCCTCAGGATTTCATGCTTTTATTATTGTTGGAAGCTTTATTGGACATGATCTTCCAAGGGTTTCTGGTGTGGTCACCACACTACATTTCAAATAAATATTGAAAATGGTTTTTTATTTGTATTACTGACAAAGAGTTGAAGATAAGAATAATAATTTTGACAAGTCGTTGTTTTGATATATTTTATGTTCTATATTTCTGGTTTCTTGGAGACCTCCCTGGACAACCAACATCTAGTAATTAGCTTCGTTTTCTTAATACTCCGCTTTCAAACTACACTGATAACGCACCAACAAATCTGACAAACAAACACTTCGTCTGATTGATGTTCGTCAGCTGTAACGAACTGTCATTCGTGACATCTGTCATCTGCACCTTTTGCCATTTAAAAAACGTTCGCGAGTTTGATACAATCGAAACAATCAATATGTCAGTTCACGTGACGTGATAAAAACTGGAAAGTCAAAAATGTTGATGCTGAGTGTGGTGATGCTTGTATATTGTGTGGTCACCGCATCTGGAGTTTATGACTTCACTTTTATTTTCTTCACTATTTTTTCATAGTGTTCTCCGTCAAGTTCTAAGTACGGTTTAAGTGAGCCAGTAGACGGGCGACTGTTCTTCTCTCCAATCTTTGCCAAACAAGCAAGCAATTATTTTCTTTGTTCCTCAATTTAAACCAGTTTTTGGAACTTTAGTTCTTTACGCCAGGTTATGTTTGAGCAACCAGGGGTCGCGACGCAAAAGAACTGACCGTTACGCGTTACGTTACGCTGCGTTATGTTACATTGCTTCGTTATGTGCCTTGCTTTTGCGTGCTTGTGCCTCCTTAGTCTCTCTCTCGTTTACGAAGCAGCGATTCATAATAATAAATAAATATGCCCCCACCCGGATTCGAACCCGGGCCGCACGCGTGCAATGCGAGCATTCTAACCACTGAACCACCGATGCTATATTGAAATTCTATGCAAAGCTGGTATTCGCAGTGCTAGTGATCTACTTGAATTTGTTCGGATTAATTTTTACTATTATTTCCATAATTTTTTTTGCGCTATACAGGGTGTTGAAATTTTGAAAACTTGAATGCTTTAATTCGATAACTTTAAAATGGATGGATAAATTGATTTGATATTTGGCAGGTAGTTTTTAAATGTAAAAGGGCATATTTTGAAAGAAATTGTAGTTTGTGCAACTAGTGTGGATATGATGGCCATATCGCACGAGGACGAAGATGGAGCACGACGCCGTAGGCGGAGTGCTCAATCGTTCAAGTGCGATATGGACAATCCACACGAGTCGAGCAGCATATTTTTTCTACGACCCACTTGGGAAAAAATCTAGAAAATAAAAATTTCTATAAACTGTAATATAACTTCAAATTAAAAATTTAACAATTCAATTTTATGCTTCCACTTATTTTGTGGTAAACGAATGTCCAATTTGTATAGTGATACGGTTCCCTTTTTTTAAATATACGATGCTGTTATAAGTAGATGTTGCCAGTCGGACTCCCTCAAGGAGGGTACCGTACCATTATCTATAATAATGAATATTCTGCTGAATATTTCAAACGTCTACCTGTTGTCGTTATTAATATCAAGCAGAATGATTATTTAAAAATAAAATTAACAATAAAAAAAAATTCGTCGCGGGAAATCGAACCCGGGTTTACCGCGTGAGAGTCTGGTGTGCTTACTACTCAACCACCATAGAATATGTAAATTGTTTATCTATAACGTCAGATGTATTACATAACTTTTGCTTAAAAGGAACTAAAGTTCCTACCGTGTGTCCCGCGACACGTTCTACCTTTTTTTGTTTGCTTGGTCCTGACTAGCGGGAATATTTTTGTACCAGTTTTTGTATACAGAATTCGTGACGTTTATCCATATACTTATGAAATAGTTTCGTTTCACATAAACTAGATTTTTTTACAATTTCTCACCAACCGCTTTAAATCGGTACTTTTTCTATTGCCTTCTTGTGCTTCGTTTGGGAAAGTTTGGATACCTTTTGTCGCCCCTTCGCGCCTTCATGAAAGTTCTTAAGTGAATACATACGGTGAACCATACGGAACCACAAGTTCCTGAATGATTTTGTGAAAGAATCTATAGTGCTCACCTATTTTGGGGAAATTCGAAAATTTGCGGTTAACTTGCGGTTAATTTTAACATTTCAATAGCAAATATTTTCTCCGATATTTTCAGTAAAACAAAGTTCAAATGTGACACAATTTCCTTTCTTTTCGCTTCAATACTGTTCTACGTACCTACCTATAATAAGGTACCTATATATGTTACGTACCAAGCCCGATATTGTAGAGAGCCGGGTCTGTACAAGAGATTTTGTACCAAGTCCAGAAGGGGAAGGAGAAGTAAATTTTGACTTAGTACAAAATCACCTGTCCGGAGCGGACCTCGTACAAAATCGCTTGTACAGAGCCGGCTCAAATTACCGAGCAATAACATTTTTGGACTCCGCATATAAAATCCTGGCTAATCCTATTAACACAATATTAAAAGCGGAAGCAGAAAATGTATTAGGAGACTATCAACATGGATTCAGGCGTAGTAGATCAACTATAGATGCCATACATACGCTAGAACAAATATTTGAAAAAGCATGGTAACACAACAGGGAAGTTGATACAATTTGCATTGATTTTAAACGTGCCTTTGACACTATTGACAGAAAAGAATTGATGAAACGGCTATAAAGACTAAATATTGATAAAAAACTAATAGAGCTGCTGAAAATGATAAGGGCTGACAACAAAGCAAAAGTGCGATTCCAAGGAGTCACATCGAAGGAATTCCTCGTAATCAAGGGAGTCAAATAAGGAGACTCGATCTCCCCAACTTTATTCAATTTGGCATTGGATAGTACCTATCCTAAGAACAGCTAAACTAGATGGCAAAAACATCATAAAAGGCCATATAAAAATCATAGCGATTTAACCATAGTAGCAAATTCAAAACAAGAACTTATAAAAGCAATTGAAAAGATGGGAGAATAATCAAAACAACTTGGAATGGAAATCAACGCGGATAAAACAAAAGGTAGTAGGTGAAAAAATCGAAAATATCGAAGGAAACTTAAAAACGCAATGGCATTCATTTGAAAATGTAACAAAATTCAACTACTTAGGAGTGACGATGGGACAAACAGGAAAAAAGCGGGTACAAGAAAGAATACTCAATGGGAACCAAGCTAACTGCAGAAATAGAAAACTTCTGAAAAGTAAAGCCACAAATAAAAACACCAAAATAAAAATATACAGAGGACAACAAAATCATAGAAAGAAAGATTCTTAGAACGATACTGGGGCTGAACATAACAAGAACTGGGGAAAGGAGTCTCAAAGCTAACAGAGAAATAGAAAGCGCGTTAAGCAATGGGACAATCGTGGAATATATAAAAGCACAACGCCTGAAATGGGCAGGACATATTATGAGACGAAATGATAAGAAGAATAACACAATGGACTCCTCTATGGCTGAGAAGAAGGGGAAGACCCAGAGAAAGTTGGAGGAAAAATGGAGAGAAAATGCAGTATTAGAGTAGAATGGAAGAAAATAACTTCTTAAGACAGGACACACAAGAAATTGTAACAATAAGAAGTGAATCCACCCTAATAAATGAATTTAAAATCGCATTAGCGTTAGCCACAATCTATTAGATTCAAAGGCTTGATGATGATGATATATTTTTTATCGATATGAACAACATTATTTGCTTGTGGAATGTCAAAAAGCTGATTAGCGGATTATTTATTTATGATTTTTTCAATCATATATCCCGGACTCTCTTCATTCTATGCTGTCTAAAGCTCAGAAATAAGACTATCAAGGTTCAAATTCGTTAACCTGTTTATACCTATCAAACCCATAAAAAGGCAGATATAATTGACAGCGATAGATTCCATATTAACGCAATGATTGTCTAAAATTC
Organism: Galerucella calmariensis; assembly: GCA_910591675.1. Lineage (NCBI taxonomy): Eukaryota > Metazoa > Arthropoda > Insecta > Coleoptera > Chrysomelidae > Galerucella > Galerucella calmariensis. Next base: position 54,708 of record CAJUYG010000098.1, on the reverse strand, counting down.
CACTTATCTCCACGCTATTCGCACAAGATTGATGAACCACATGAATACAAAAAAAGCGAAAATGGCATAAAAATGGCAAACACATCAATAATGTCAACGATAAATGGGGGCATTATTTGTCTGTCTCTAGATATTTTGGGAAAGAAATGAAATTTCACGTGCTATCCTCCATTGATGATAAATTGTTCTCGGTGTGGGATCGCACCGAAAACGAAAATCGCCCATGTTTATCTAAAAATTTTCAAGATGAACGAACTCCATAGATGGAATGCCATAAATCTCGCCGGGTTTCCTGTATCAGTTCATCTAATACGTTTTAGATACAAGAATATAATCAGAAAAATAATAATACCTTCCTTGATCGATTCACCCGTATATAGATAATCTCGGGGTATCTGATAAACTCGAGATTGGGTTTTTAGCGAATATGGAGGGGAAACATTGAAGATCCGAAACACATTACCAATGGATGAGTTGAGATTTCAAGGTTTCAGTTCACTCACTGCAAAAAATCATTAAATAAATTGCTTTTAATGCTGTTTAAAATATTTGGGACTTGTGAACAGAGGCAGAAGCGACAGTAGTTCCATTTTATTTCGCTCCAAATAATGGCTTGTTAACAATTGGTATAACTTTAAACGATCTGTTCATTATTATGTATTGTGCGATTTACAGGGTTATAATACGGTATAATACAGGTAAGACAAATATTTTCTGCAACATTTGATTATATGCCCACATATTAATTTTGGTTGCTTCAGCCCTGTTCTGTCATACTTCAAAAACATCTCCCGTATTTCGGTCGGTATTAAAAGGACGATAGTAAACTAGACTCACTGAAATCATAGAACTTGAGTATCTTGTAATGTCCGATTAAGAAAGTGGACACAAATGGTGCTATCAAGCAGCATTGTCCCCGATCAGAGCCGATCGCTCAAAACCACCCAGTCTCCTCGTTTCCGTTTTTGCAACCACCCCTGGAGGTACATTTACCATAAAAACGGAAGTATTTTCTTATTCTCATCCTTTTTTTATTATGCCGTTTCTTGGTGTTCTTTTTCTTCCTTCTCCCCCATCACTACTTTTACATTTTTGGACACAATGTGCCAGTTTTCCTTCTTTTCCACTATCGTCCCGATAAAATTCTCGTTTTCTAGCATTTCCATGCTATTCAACTCTTCAAATTAGACCCTTGTCCACTTCTCTTGCACCTTTTCTCATCCCATCTTTTCATTCATTTTTGCAGCATCTATTCCTCTATTTATTTTTTTTTTGTTGTCTTTTCCTCCTGTTTTCGTTCACCCCTGCCTCAATCAACAAGTTTATTGATGGTATTCCTGCAATCGCAGCAGCATCCCTCTTCGAATCCTCACTAATCCTTCTCTGTTTTTGTTGACCCCAACCATCTCTTTCCAAATCGGTTCTCCATACAGAAGAAAAACTTCACCACTTCCTTTATAAGTCTCCTTTTACCCTCCGGTGGCCCTCCCACATTCGGCAGCACCCTTCCAAGTGCTGTCTCACTCAGGTACCATCTAAAATTCGGTCCTACCCCCAGTACCCTAGTATTCTAGTGTCCCCTTGGTACTACTATCGTTACCCCCAAATGAAACCTTACTTCTCCCCTTGTATACCGGATTCATTTGTTCGATAAAATTTCCAGTTACTATGGCGGTAACAGAAAATTTTGAATAAGGTTCATTTGTTTCTGTTTCCACTTCTGTTGGTAGTCCTCAAGACTCTATTTGCTTTTTTTATTTCTCGCGGAGATCGATTTAACTAGTTTATTGAATGTACGAATTTTTTTGCCACCGAGCTCACAAAATGTCAAGTTACGCCACTGGTAGAATAATAAGAACCTCAAGCCAGTAATTTTGCTAAATAAAATTAAAACGAAAGCTATATTTTCCTTGATTGGCGTTAGCATGTCCGTTCGGAAGGGACTAAATGGAAATAAAGAGCTTTTATGTGTTTTACAGTGTGACTCTCTTGGGTATTTAGAAAAAAGTTTTCATTTTAAACTTAGATTTAATATAACAATAGTGTTTGTTTTTACTGAGCTCAACAATCTCGAAATTTTATTGACATGAAATTTTAAAATAATAAAAATTGACAAAGTGAATGTATAATCTGGTGCAAATCAGTAGCGAAATTATCAAAGCATTATTGAAAATGAGCTTCACATTTATTGTTTGATAAGTCTATCATTAATAACAATGATTATGTTCGTAAAACACTGGTTTTCTAGTTTAAATGCAATAACCATAATCTCAACCCAACAACATTCTATATTTTAGATGTGTATACTAGAAACCCAAAGTGCTTTGCGCTTCATGTTATAATTGAAATCCACACTACACGCTCGTTAAAGCTGCAATATAATTTGATAATTGCGTTTTAGCTAGGGATAAAACTGTACTAAAACTTTATTAAAACATAATTCACCTTTCGAATCATATTGCATGCAATACTTAGATCTTTCATTAACAGTAGAAGTTCGTGAACTCTGTATTAAATAGTGCTAATTCGGTAAGCTTTCTTAATCCACTTAACAAAAAAACATCCAATTATTATAATAAAACCGGCCAAGTGCTTTTACCAACTGTGCCACGGCGCCAGCTACCTGTTGGCGTTAACAATATCAATCAAAAATAGCAAAAAAATCACGTTTTCAAATATTTATTTCATTCTGTTTTTAGTATGCAACAGAAATAGATCATCTGCGAAAATTTCAACTGTTTAACTGTAACGGTTCATAAGATACAGCCTAGTAACAGACGCATAGATAAAACAGACGGACAGCAAAGTCTTAGTAATGGAATCCGTTTTTTACCCTCCGGGTACGGAGTCCTAAAAATTATATGAACTTCCTCTCTCTCTCTCAGAAATCAAACAAAACAAAAATTCACCTAGCGGTATAATATTCAATCCCATTTCCATTTAGTTGGCACTTGAATCTTTGATGCGCAAAGATACAACCCTTTGCAAACGTAGAAAAGCGGGAAGTGTCTCGGTCTGTGTTGCATTTTATTAATTCGTCCAGAGGCGTAGTGAGACTTAATGTAATTTCCAATTAATTTTATAGAGTAGTTAGTTTTTAATAGGTGAGAGTGTAGCTTGTGTGAAGTATCAAATGCTTTTAAAGCCACACACTGGAACACAATTCAAAATAGTTTTCTATGCGGCATAGGGAACCTTGCCAGGTTATTTTCTGAGGATGTGTTTTGGTTAGTACGAGACTTTCCTCCAGATGAAGGCGAGATTTGTTTCACTTCTGAAGATTAATAAGGCAAATACGATAAGGAAGTTGATAATAGGGACATAAAGCAGTTCTTCAAATAGATCACTTGGCGTGTTAAAGGGCGAATACCTCAAACTAGCTAGCATATTTATGAGGGAAGTAACAATACAAAAGGACTTCATTTGCGAAGGGTTTCCTTGCAAAAAATTGAAATATAGTTTATGGTACAGGATCAAATCATAAACTATGAAAATCGACAGCAAAGTTAATCTGAATTTGACTTTTTTCACGACCGTGAAGTGTGGTCGGCTCTTCGTTTGGACATCAGTATAATGTTTTGTTGTACCTCTGGGTTTTTTAGTCCTACTTCAATGGGTTCTATTTTCTATTTGAACGATCTATCTACAAAGCCGTCAGGTTTTTTGTCAAATAGAACTTAGAGCTTAGATGTGGGGATGTCACTATTATCGTATATTTAACGTTTTTTTTACTGAGATATTTTACTGAGATTGTCCTTCGTGGCATATAGCCAGGGAAGTAGTTGTTGCTTCTTAGTGAACGGTCTTTGTTCTTTAATTTTCAAAGACTTTATGAGACGTTATAATAGTGTTAAATAACATTAGACATATATTTAAACAATTTTAATTTAAAACCAATTTAATATTTCCATTAACAAGAACTTCACGTCTGTCAATACAAAATTATCAATTTCGAATGAATTAGGTCATTAAAATATTATCAAGGATTAATTTCATGTAAATCTTGGTTGGTACATCGAGTAGTGATCGTTTCGGTTTAGGTAATCATTTCGAAATGTTTGGTTTTCATGAAACTACATTCGCTCTTGTTTATCTTTGGATAACTAAGTAATTTGCATCCGGTTGAATTTCTGGCAAACGTTAAATATTAAATTCCCGTGAAGCTCTCATATCCCATATTGACTTTGTTAAATTCGAAGATAAAAAGTTCGACGATTATCGATTGATGGTGTGGGGAAAGGGATTATATGCAACATTTGGTGCACGCTCTATTCAATCAATAAAAAAATTGCATCATGTAATGTGGCTGCTGGAAAATTTTAATAAATATATAAATATATTAACCCCTTGAATAAACAAATTCCGGGCGCTTGTGGTAAATGGAAATTCGAGCAAACAATTTTTCCCCCTTTCCAAAAATGTATTGTACATTAACGGTAAATGAAAATGTATACAATAAAATTAACCCTTTTTAAGCATTCTATCGTACGCCCATCATAAAATCATTTGTACAAATAAATCAATGGTTTAAAAAAAATTGTACCGTTCGCCTATAATAAAGGGGTATTTTCAACAATGAATTGACCCATAAATATTGCAATTACCAAGAATCACTATACACGCGACTGAAGAAATTTCAACTTCCAAAAATCATGTACAGTCTGTTTAAAATTAACAGAGTAATAAAACCTAATTTAACATAGAATACCCCTTCATTCATACGTTTGGGTTGTTGGGCTCAACAGCCCAGGCACTTGAACTATATATTTTCAACATTACCCATGTTATCTACCTACTCCCATTCCAGAAGCTTCGTGTCTTCTATATAGGCCACCAGTTTATCTCGATGGATTTTCGATAGTTGTAATGGTTGTGTTATTGCCACTCCAAAGTGCTTCCGTCTAAGTCCTTGTCAGTTCTCACAGAAGCAGAGTATGTGAGTAGTTCACTAACTTTGCCCATCCTGTGTAAATGCTTCCTCAGGGTACAGCGTCCAGTGACCAGGTTGGTAACTTCAAATTTCTCTCACCCAGTTTCAGCTGCTTGGAGGAGAGATCCTTTTCTAACTTATTCAGTAGACTCTTAGTATGGAGGTGTCCTTAAGTCAGCCTCAATTTGAGTTGGTGTTCCTCATCTAGCCTGTTCCCGACTTCCCCTCTTATGTAATCCTTTGTGATTCCACAAAACGGTTCCGAACCTGTGAAGGCTAGAGCATTCTTCAGCTAACTGGTCTGCCATTTAATTCCCTGCAATCCCCTCATGTGCCGGCACCCATATTAGAGATACTTTGTTGTCTCTTGCCAGCATGTTAAGGGATTGTTCACAGTTTTTTACCAGTTTAGACCTAGTTTTTGGAGTGCTGATAGCTTTAAGCAGAGCCTGGCTGTCAGTGGAAATTTTAATTCATTGACCGGTATATCCTCTTCTGATGTTTTCATCAATGCAATACCCCTTAGGGCCAGTTTCATAATGCTTTTAAAGGAACCTTTAATCGTAAAAGGTCGTTTGTAGTGTAGTGATCTGTTTCATAACCAAAAATTCACCATTAAAGCTTTCTTTAAGTTAAATGTCAAATTTTGACCATTTTTGGGGCGTAAAAGGACTTTTAACAGACAGAATGATGTCAACTCAGATTTTAAGTGTATTTTTCATAGTTTGGTTATTGCTAGTTGAGCTAGTTCTAAACACGTTAAAGCATTAAAAATGTATCGCTGGTTGAGTTCAAGTTCTTCTTCCTCGAAGATGAAGACATCCTTTTCCGCTTTCATAATTTGTAAATCTAATAATTGATGTTTATTACCCACCGTTATAAATGTAAACAATAAAAATACGGAAAGTGTTGTACTCAATTCAAACTACCAAATACCCAAAAAGTAAACACAAATTCTGTCAAAAATCCGTCAAATTAATGAGGAACCTGACGAGCAGTACAGTATATTCAAGCCTAAACGGGGATTTTATCATGAGGACGCGTCCATACTATTATGAAACTGATCCTAGTTTTAAAAGAACCTTTAAGCTGAAGGACCCTTCAGTTAAATGCCCATTTAAGCAATGATATGAAACTGGCCCTTATATATGTATATTCAGAATTGCCAGCAATTATTTTCTTTAACATGTCACCCTTACACGTAACCCAGTATTAACTTATGGATATATTGAACATAATATTCTCATATTTATTTATAATTTATCCCAAAATGTTTACCACCTAACTAGGCTGAGCAAATTATTACACAAAGCTATAATAATCCATTTTCATTTATAAATAACTGAAAATCATTGAAACTGCTATAGTTATCATCCTGAAAGATTGTATCAACCAAAATATTAAAATCCCTTCAATCCAAATAAAATATTTCTGTCTCCAGCCCCCTTAGTATAAGATTGTTTATATCTCTCACAAATATATCGAGATATTAATCTCAACAATTTATATAACAGCATTAGCAAGAAGACAAAAAGCTTCAATTTTTCCTTTTGAAATTGAAAATGTTATCTTTGCCTGCTAGAGATATTTCTTTTTGTTTGTGACTGTTAGGTCACACAGTCGAATTTATTTTATCCAAAGAAGAACGGGTGAAATACTGATCCAATTTGTTTTCTTTGAATTTGGAACGAGATAAAATCGAGGGATTTTTTGGAATTATTAATGTCTGTTGAAGAAAAGTCACCAAAAAGATGTATCTATGAACTACTAGGCATTTAACATCGCCCAATGATTGAATTATACTTATCAATCTAGAAGATATGGGAAATGAAAAAAAACCTCTCATCATATCGACCTAATTAATTTTAAATGTTGAGGCGTCAGCTACTGTTTTCAATAAGTTGTGCTCTATACATACTTATACAATGTGTTATTTATAAGATGCGACAAAGGTATTCCTGTACAAAACTGTCAAACGCGTGCTAACTTTTTTACCAAATAGCGTTCATAAAATATAATTACAGATTTGGAAAGGTCGTTGGAATATAAGTTCAAATGCACTTCTTATTTTCTTAAATTCGCCCTCGTTTAATATTTAATAAAATGGAAGGTAAGTTACAGTTTTGTACAGAAATCCCTATGTCGCATCTTATAAATAACACACTGTAGGGGAGACCGGGGCATAACGGGCTACCGGGGTATAACGGGCACTGCTAATATTTTGACGCTATTGTACCTTCGAAGGTCACCATTCCTGTGAAACAATTGCTTAGATGCTCCGAAATTCCAAATATTTTAGTATGAATCTGACTCTTATATAGATTAGGTTAGGTTTGTGGTGAGTGGGTCTATGAGGCCCTCCACTGCGACTATACTTATTTCAGTACTTGCGTACTGAAAATTGAAATAATCGTAATATTTGGATGCAGGAATAGACCTGGTAATTGATTATCTGGAGATTCCTGACTCATTAGCTACAAAAAGGTATGTATATTAGTTCTATTAATAGTGTTCGAATGAATTAATAAACTTTGATTACCTATGACATATTCTTGTTATTCACAAAATGGCGTCAGGGGCATAACGGGTGGGGTAAAATGAGCACCTGCCCATTCTGCACTATGCTACTAAAACAGGTTATTTAAATTAAACGACTGTTTTTTTCTTATAGAAAAAGGAGCTCTATATCTAGATATAGTACGTACATACAAAAAAAAAGAGTAATAGGCAATCTTGGGACAAAAATTCTATGAAAATGCTATTAAAGCAGTTATAAAATCAAATAGTGGGTGTAAAACTGCTGCAGGTCAATTTGGAGTGCCACGAAAAAGTTAAGTTAAGTTAAAATGTTGAATCTGTGTCATAAAATGCTGTAGGTATAGCCAAAATTGATAAACATCAAATGTATTTTTTCCAATTCAGGTTCTTTTTAATTCATTTTAAACTTTATGCTCATTATGCCACTTTCAAGTGTCCATTTTCATCCAGCTGATGGGGCAAAATAGGCATTTGACAAAAATATTAGAAACTGTCAAATGGTACTTTACACATTCATTTTAATGAATGATGATACTACTTTTTGTAGCTTGTTACGTAGGTAATACATTTGTGAAATACTGTTTTCCTACTGTAAACGGATAAAACTTTATTAAACAACTTGCTTGAACTGCTTATTATGCCCCGGTCTCCCCTATGTAGCTTTTAATTCAACTGGCTTATTGAGTAAGTTTACTAAGGCTTGCAGAGTGTATAGCTAAATTCATAATATCTCTTGAACACACTTGTCAAGATTGCTCCCACAGCTTTTTAAATTTGCAGCTGCTGAATACTATTTCAAACAAAAAGTATACAGAGTAAGTTTCAAGTATAGGGAACGCCTAAATTATCTCGGAAACAGATCTCTCCATCTTTATATAGATTTTGATGTACCTACAAGGATCTTGTGATGGCCGATATTATGGTGGTATTCACGTTGTCGTCGGGTCGTTCCTTTTTCCGGAATAATAAAGAACTTTGTTATTACGGATAGACCACTCTGTATATTTTTTGCCTTTTGAAATCCTTAGGAAATACTGATTATTTTCCATGTAATTTTCCATACCTGAATACCTTTTCGAACATGAAGTTAGAATAATACATTTAAATGGCTATGACTGCTACAATAAGAACTTTGTCATTCCAATAATTTAGTATTGTTGTTGTTTATTGATGTTTATAAGTCACAATGGACCGTATATTTTAAAAAGAACGAAATGAGATTTGAATTATATTAGGATATGGTCATGTGCGTAGAAGTAAACAAGGGACGAGTAATATCTTGGATTTTATTTCCAAACCGAAATCCCATAACAAGATCTACTGTTTGGGTAAATTATTCCTCAGGATATAGCCCAAAAATATGAAGAAGAAGGAGAAGATATACTGTTAGTAAATTAGTGAAAAAGATTAACGAAACTGGTTCAGTAAAGGGTTTATCCAAATAAGGGCGTAGTGTGATCAATTTGAAATAACATCAACAATAACATCAAAAATAACGTCACATGAACAGTCATTATTAGTTCGGAATAAGGAAAGATCTGACAACATTTTAATTACCACCATAATTTAGATAATTCTTGTACACCAAAATCTCTAAACATCGTGCGATCTGTTTCCAAGATAATTGGGGTATTCCATACTTGAAGCTTACAACTTTAATAATGGAATTAATTAGAAACCCTCAGTTTCATTCTAAATAGAAATATGAGTAGACTCCACGAAGTAAGGGTCAAAACAGTGAATTTACATTCGAAACTTCGGCTTGATGCATTTTCCTTGTTATTTCCAAAATGATGTTTTCCTGCTGAGCATGATTTTTCCAATTTTATGTCAAACACCCAACGACCCAACACATTAGTTTATCTTCTGTCTATACCCTTCGGGTTCAATTTATTTTCATTCATATTCAGTTAAGTGCTATAAGAGTAGATCCTGACCTAGAAAATGTTCTTGTACCGGAAGTTTCGCTATTCGAATTCCAATCAGATTAATTCCCAATAAAATAAAATAATATATGATGGTTCAACGCAATTTATATTTGTTCATAAATACCAAATCTGACATCCGAGGATGTATATGGTACCATATCAAACGAAATCGAAAAGAGATCTGGAATGAAGCCCCTCTCATCAGAGGTGTACCGAGGTGGGATGGGGAGTTGGTCCGCCTCAGGCACCGCACTATTATAGGCCCCAAAATGGCCATAAAAAGTACAACTATACGTAGAAAACAAGAAAAAATCAATACAAATGCTGAAGTTTATTGTTCAAAGAAGCGCTCAAACTGTTTCTTACTATTTTTGTTTTTTTTTGGGTTTTTGTGAAAACTGAAATTGATTAAAAACCATCTGCGTTGTACAATGAGCCAGCCTCGCATACTAAAATGACATTGCAAGCATGTGAATTTTGATGAATTAATCCAACAATTTCCAGAAGTCAATGCTCGCAAAAAAAATATTTCCTTATTTCTTTCCTTGTTTTCACTTTTCATTGACATCTGTGTGTCTTGTTTTCTCTTAATACTGTACAAGAAACATAGTATTATGTAATTTCAGAATAAAATATAATTATAAAAATATTTATGCCTGTTGTGTGTTACCTTCATTGTTCTTGATAGTGATTTATATTTGTTATCGAACTTGTTGGAGTGACAGTGAAAAGACTTATTAGTGCTACTATGTGGAGTGTTCATCACGATGCATTTAAACCAACCTTTCAAAACTTCAAATGCTAAAAGTTCAAAGGTAAAGCTTCGCATCACATGTGCATATAATAGGAATTGTTGTGGAGATGTGGCAATAATACCGAAGTTGTACTCTTTCAACAATTCCATTTCAAGGTTTCAATCAACTACGTGTTAGTTTTCAAGGTGAAATTAGAGGTAAAATATTTGTAAAAAATGTAATAAAATAAGTCAGTACAATAAATTAAACAAGCAGTTCTTCGGAAGCTTGAAGTCTCAACAGAGTACACTTTGACGTTATATATCCACAAAAATTTCTGATATACGAATAGATGGCAAATATTTCTCCTTAAATTATATATAGAGCTCCCTTGTCTATAACCACCCCATGCCCACAACTATGTCGGTAGGCCACTGCCTCTTATGCACCACATGCAAACATGCATCGAAGAACCATCATAACACAAAGATGAAGAACTGCTCAAATTATACCAATAACGAGCTTTCTCACTAGTCACAATCCAATGAAAGAACACCTGTACAAATAGTAACTAGGGCGACAAAATGGTAAAGAGAGAAAAACTGTCAAATATATTCTGTCAGAATTCCAAGCAAGAGACCACAAAAAACGGGCAATATTCAAACAACCTATGCTAATAAAAAAGCAAACCTTGCGATAGGAACAGCGTTCCAGCGAAAAAACATGTCGAATGATTCTACTTCTCACCATCACATAAAAATTATTTATATCCATGAAATTATTTAATTGTATCTATAGCTTGTGTAATTTCTGTTCTATGTAGTTTTCCCTGCAACTACAATTAAAACTTTTACCCATTAATTTTTCATTATACAGTAAAATGCACGTTCATCAACCTCACTAAACTACTCTACAGACAATAGATCGCTTTGAAAACTACCCGAAAATTAAATAAGACTTAATTATGCCGTAATTGGGTCATTATGAATGCCAGTATAACATCAACATCAACCCCACTGTGCATTGTGCAAGTTCCGTACCAAGAAGTAACACGCACAACATTTTGTTAATGATACATTCTTAACCAGGGGGAAGTCAGTCAGCCTAACGTCGACGGGATTATGTTATTGCTGCGTGTAATTATCCATTGTCTTAGGCTGGTTGTCCCATATTTTGTATACCCAAACATTTCGTGGAAACTCAAACTTATGGGTTAATTTTCATGGAATTAGTTACAGATTTTGTTTTGTATTGATTCCTTTTACATAATCGTAGACAAGATACGGACGATGTTTGAAGGATGGAGACAAAATCTGGAAGGATGAAAGATGTAAATGAAAGCACGCTTCAATTATTCAGTCACCTTGGGGTCTTCAACACAGGACCGTACTATATTTTCACTATACTTTTTAGTTGAAATTATAAAATTATAAAAAATGGTACAGTGCTAAATCAAAAAGTGTTTTCAATGGTGTTTTATATACGGTGAGGTATCCTATTTTGATGTTTTGCTTCTCTTCCAGAGTCACAGCTGCAGTCATTCTTAAATCTCCCTATATCCATCTCTTAGTATTTTCCTGGATTTTTGTGATTATTTATCAAGTACCTCTATTTTCTTTGCGTTTTTTTTCGATACTAATCTACTTTTTAAGCGCAATAATTAAATTTCACAGGAAACTATTCATGCCCTATTTTATCCAAAAAAAAAACAATATTTCTTGAAAACTTTTTTGGATAAATCTGTTTTAAAGCTTCCATAATCTTGTGTATCAATTCAAAATTACTCAGGATTAATTTCATTGCATTTGTCCAATTCAACTTGGGGTGAATTCCGATTTAAGCGAACTAGACACGTCGTTATATAATATACCGGTTAATATTATAATACCAACAATGTATAAATGTTCAAGAATCTTCGAATGTGGAGCTTATAGCAATCCAAGTCGTATTTCATAACCACATTCACTGAGACCTAGAAGATCTATTTATCCCCTTACTTCTATTTAGTTTCTGAGAAGAGTCTCACAGACAAGTAGCTGCTCTAGTCCTATTTCCCGGAGGAATTTTAGGATATATGCAGGCTTCAACTTAGGTAAATTTCTCTCTTCTATCCAGTTATCTCCCAGGTGCTGTGCCCTAGGATTCTGATTGCTGTGAAATTCGAAAGTATGTGGATGGAGGTTTCTTATATTTTTTGCCACTCAAGAAATAAAGAAAAAATTCACATAACTCCACCTTTTAGCTTATTCAAGCTTTGACGTTACGGCATCTGTTTGACAACTGTCATAGCAAGTTTCATTTTCAAACCAATTATTCGACGAAGAAGTGAAATTTTTTTACCAAATACTCCATGTGTTGAAATTAATTTCCGGTAAATTTTCAGGGGTATTACAATTGAAAATATAATAATAATAATAATAATAATAATAATAATAATAATAATAATAAT
>CAJUYG010000098.1:0-35386 GCA_910591675.1 Galerucella calmariensis | reverse complement strand
AATAATAATAATAATAATAATAATAATAATAATAATAATAATAATAAAGTATAGTACTACCAACGAGCAAAAGGCGACGTTCGCGCTTAACCACTAGATTCAGGAGAAAATAGCGATTAAGTGCGCTCTTCCACGCGGCCTAAAAAAAAGTATACATTATGCCAGGTGTGTGATAATAGTATTAACAACGGATAGGTATGTTGTTATGAATCCAACATGTAACTTAAATTAAAATTTAAGATGTTCGAATGATCCACTGGATAATCTCTCTAATTTGTTTTTTGAATTTAGAAACGGGTAGTGTTTTAACGTTTCTAGGCAGCATATTGTAGATTTTTGCAATCTGATATGAGAAGCATGGTCGAAAAAACGATGTTCTGTGAGGAGGAATAGTGATGGTTTCTTTAAAACGAACATTGATGTTGTGTGCTTCGGATCTTCTCTTAATTTTCTCATAAAGGTAGGATGGCATTTTCGTTAGCATGATCTTATGATGGGTTACAGCAGCATGTAGCAGTCTTTTATTATTCTGGTTTATCCAGCCCAATTTCTTTAGGTGAAGGGACACTGGGTTGCGTCGTCTTATACCGCAAATTAGCCGAACACATGAGTTCTGAATTCGCTGGAGCCTATTTCTATCCAATTTTGATAGCGCCGGGCCATATATAATATCACCATAATTTAATTGAGATAATACTAGACTTTCACACATAATTGTTTTGGAGGATTGATTGAGGAGTTGCCGATTTGGATACACGAGCTTCAAGTTTGAAAATGCTTTTCTAACTATCGTTGAGATGTGATACGAAAAAGTTAAGGAGTCATCTAAATAAATGCCTAAATTTTTTTTCACAGTTAGAAAATGTTAGTTCTTCGTTCCCTATTGACAAATTTATTTTATTTGTAACTTTATTTTTTGTTGAATTGCGCCTGAACAGCATGACTTTCGTTTTGATTGCATTAATAGACAAGCAGTATTTTTTAGATGTATCCAATACGTTTTGCAGATCTTCATTAATTCTAGACGATATTGTATCAGCTTCTGATTCTTTAAAATCAAGATACAACTGTGTGTCATCGGCGTAGAAATGTGAGTTCATGTATTTGAGATTCTTCTGAAATTGTGAAGTGTACAGACAATACATCAAGGGACCTAGAATAGAACCTTGGGGTACACCTCATGCTAGATGGCCTATTTTGGACGATAAAGGTCCCAGTACAACCTTCTGGGATCTATATATTAAGAAGGATTTCAAGAGTTTCACTGACGAGTTGTTGAAACCAATATATGAGCAAACAGATAAGAACATGTCATGGTTTATTTTATCAAAAGCTTTTAAATAATCTAACAGTACCAATATACAAAGTTTATTGCAGTCTACGTAAGAGTAGATATCATCTAAGACTTTAAGTAATGCGGTGGTACAGCTATAGTTTGGGCGAAACCCTGACTGGTGTTCAGGTAGGATGTTGCTATCAAACATAAATAATCGTAATTGTTTGTCCAGAATTTTTTCTAGAACTTTAGAGAGTGTACAAAGAATGCTTATAGGTCTCAAGTCGTTAAAATCATTTGGAGTATCCTTTTTGGGTAAGGGTATAACGTATAAGATTGCTTCCAGATGGAAGGGAAGACAGAATGATGCAAACAGTAGTTTAATATGTGGGTAACATAGGGCAATATGTAGGGACAACAATGTAAAAGCATAGTTATATTAATTCCATCCGGCCCGGTAGCTGTAGATTTTATCGAAAGCAATTTTTCATAGATTTCAAGTTCTTCTACCTCCCTCCTATTGATTCATCAATCACCCTGTTTTTTACTATTTAACATGTCGAAACTACAAAACTTATTCACAAAACATTGAAAGGGAGCGACTTATTTTGGCGAGCTATGAAAACTTCTCCATACCTACCGAACACAAATTACATCAACACATTTTACACTATCTGTCGTTTTGATAAACAAGTTATTATTTTCAGTGAGCGGAGGTTAACTGAAATAATTACTGTTTGTCATCCTCATATACTAAATATTTCCGTGGATGAAATTATTTGTGAAAGTTTATATTTATTATATTATTATACTGTGTTATTTTTAAGATGAGACATAGGGATTCCTGTAAAAAACTGTCTAACGCGAGCTAACTTTTTTAACAAACAGTGCTCAAGAAAAATAATAACAGATTTGGAAAGGTCGTTAAAAAATAAGCTCAAATGCATTTAAACTTAGTTTTCAACACCTTTTGTACAGGAATCCCTAGGTTGCATCTCAAAAATAACACAGTCGACTGAAAGTACAAAGACAAGCGTAACTGATATATTTAATGTGAAAGAGCGGCTGTAAACCGGAACTTAGGATTGTTTATATTTATGAAAAAAGCAGAAACAAACAAGTGAATGCCGATAAAATAAAAGCACTGCTGGTTCAGAAAAAGTGCAACACAACGAGTTTATTAAAAACTTAGTATACTTTTCGAATTAAATGAATAAACAACCAGAAGAAAGAAATATTTTGCGGAATATAAAACCATCATTGATTGGTTTTCTTTCAGAATTATACCATAAAACTATACATTTCCGTAAAAAACTTTTTTTATATTCGAAACCAATCATTTAAAATCTCTTTATACGTGACTCGAAATTAGTTCCATAAATTTCCGTAAACGTATTAGACCTCGCTTCGTTTCCCTTTAAATTCTTTTGTCAATTTGATCTCTCCTCCCGATATCTTTGTCGGAGATCTCGGAACTTGAAATTGTCGTATCACTTCGAAACTAGCCGGATTACTTTTGAAAGTATATAGCTAAACTCGTTATAAACATTTATCTATTTTAAACTTCTAGAAAAGTATTTTCGTGGGGCTCAAGTGACGGCGGCGGCGTCTGGATTTCGTCTTTGGACTGATGCCTGTAATTCGACGAATGTTTTATCGGTTAGGATCGTATATTTATGTTCCGGAGAGATTCTATCAGAACATTTATCTTCGGCCTGCCAAAGTATAAACGGCGGTCACACATTCATCAATTACTTCCTCATTGCTATGGAAACAAAAACCGCGGTGTTTATGTCATTTCACATTAAATATTGTCTGCTATTTATATACTGGAAATTGGATTTTTTCAAATATTTGTCTTCCTGATATAGTCCCAGAAGTACTCCACAAGAAAAACAAATTGATGGTAGTCATTTGAATATCATGTTTATGGTCGTATTTCAAAAAAAGTCAGGTATGATTTTTGTGAATTATACAATCATTTGAAAGGATTTTTGACTAAGCAATATCTTAGATTGAATAAAATTGAAATAAATTACAGGGAGTATGGAATGTTTGAACTGAAAACTACTTTGGGCGCGCTGAGCACTTATTTGGTCGAAAAAAAATCATGGATTTCGTGTTATCGTCAAATATACCAGTTGAAATTTGAAATCTTGATATTAATATCATTAGATTTTTTTATTTTCCATAAGAATAACATGGGGACATTATTGTTTCATCTTCTGATTTTTATACCATTTTTATTGGCTGATAAATAACTTCATTGATCTTTATAAAAAATTAAACGCTCTACAAAAAAAATAAAAAGTCACAAAGTTTTCCAAGGTCAAAATTGAACTTTTCAAAAATTTGATCGAATTTTGTATGTAATACCGAAACTGTTGGTTTCAGTGTCAAAATAGGGGTCAAGTTTTTTATCAAATATGAAGTAGACCTCTGGTAGATGTCGAGTGATGATTTTTTTATGATGGTGAGAAAATGTTTAGTGTGTGGAAAAGCATAAGCGCAGTATAGGTATAAGACGAGGGATTTAATTTCTCATTTCTCATCATACATATATGTTTTTTTTATTATCAGGTTTTTGAAGAATACTTAGATTTCTTAAAGAGCTTCGTGAACATGCTTATCTTCCACTTTGGGGTCATCCATAAATAACGTCACACGTTAAAGGGGGGAAGAAGGATATCACCAGAATGTGACATTGTGTGACAAGGGGCAGGGGGATCAAAATCTTTGTGACGTTACATGTTAAAATTTGAAGTAGGTACTAAAACGCGAAATTTATGTGTGAATAAAAAATCTTAGAACTTTCGAACTCTATCTATATTTTTATTCTTTAGCACGCTCGCTATGAGATTATGTTGATTTTATGAAAGATTATTTAATAAAAATAAAAAAAAATAAAAATAATTGTTTCAATTTGATTATTTTTAAATACATTCATGAAATTGAAAAATGTGTTATGTCACATCACACATATTTTTGAGTGAATTTACTAAGGATGTAGCTGCTTATATTTCTGGATTTGTAGTAAAATTTTAAGAAAACAAGTTTATTGCAAACTATATTTTCGGGAGGTGATTGTATTTCGTCTAAATTATCAATTAAAAACACTTATGGAAAACTTGAAAAATATAAAGTTACTGTTTTTAGTGAAGCTAAGAAATGTCTGAAAACACCTACTATAAATTTAGATGTTGGTTATATTAATGAAATTGAAAACATAAAAAAGGTTATAAACCTCACTTAGATATTTCCCTTCAAACTTTTTTTATGCATCTTCAAATCACATTTTTTATTTTGAACAACTTAATGATCGCTGCTCCGCTGTAACCAAACTTATTTTTTTAGAAATTTATAGAACTCAATAAATGAAAAACCTCTAATGAAGTCAAAGTGAGAAGTTTGAGACTAATGGTAAAGAACCATTAGTCTCAAATAAATGTCTTAAAAAATAACTAACGGTACTTAACTTCCAATTACGCTCTGGGAAAGTTTTAATAATCCGTTTTGCACCCTAACCTTTGACTCTTGGAGATTTATTTAAAACGTTATCTTCAAATGACAAATACGAGTATAGGTACCATTTTTAATTCAATTTATACACTGTCATGTTACTAATATTTACATACTGTTCTCATTGTTGTCAAGGGATCCAACAGTATTTTTTTTCACAGGTAAATCGACAGTGTTTCTGTTAATTTGTTATTTATTAAAACCCTATTACGATGTACCTATGGTAATATTATAATCAACAGTTTTCAAAAAAAATACTTTTTAAATACAAAACCTGGAGTTTTTCGAAACATTTTTTTATAGCCTCTTAGTATTGTTTATTCTTAGCCATGCTTGTGTCTTAACAAATTAATGCTACGTCGGCCACCGTGAAATGTAGTGAAGTGAATTAGTAAAATTCAAATATCTCGAAAATCGTTAATATTTTGAAGATCAAAAAAGTACCTATAGCTTTTTTCTACAGAAATGATGGGGCTATCCAAATTAAATGAGTAAGATTGTAAAATAATGAGCGATGAAAAATTTTTAGCTGATCTCATCTAATTCATATGGCGCATGTGGCGACATCTACGAGTTAACTCAAATCCTCTCACACATTCTTGTTTACCCTTACAAAAACTAGTTCATACCCAATTTTCAAGTCGTTATGTAGAAAAGTAGCTGATCTATTAACAAAAATCTATTTTATTTTTTTCGCTTTAACATCCTGTACCTCAGTAAGGTGCAGACTAAGACCCATTATTGTTGATGAAAATATTATTATTTTGGCCTTCTGGACGTAGATTTACAATTTGGCCCATTACTTATGAATCACCGTGTCTAATATGTCATATCAGGTGAATGAGAATTGGAAAAATATACTAAAAACGTCAAAATATACAGGGTGTCCCATTTAAAGCAACATAAGTTTGCATTATATTTCCTTAGTGGGACCCCTAACAAAAAAAATGTTTGCGCCACTGAACTCTTTTCGACAGTTTCCAATAATCAATATGTATCTTCCAGCTGCGGGAAGTTACTAAAGATTTAAATAGGCTATCGTTACTTCATCTCTTCATTCTCTTCTCGTTTACGATATACCCTGCAAAACACACCAATTTGGGACACCCTGTACATTTTGATAAGATAATGTTTCTACAATTAGAAAAAGGTCTCCCTAATATTCACACAAAATCTCACCAAAATCCAGCATATTGAAAAATGATTATCAAGAGACAAATAAATTGGGTTCCAAATAAATTTGCCCCACTGTGTATATACAGGTTTACCGAGCGCCATTGATAAACTAAAAGAAGTTTGTTATCGCTCCATGGTGGAAGCTTTGAGACTATACCACAGATTAGAAAGAGAACAGATACGAATCCCGGTGAAACATCAAACGATTTTCAGCTCCGTCGTCGATGACCTTGGACCTTTAACTCGGTATGGCCGCGATGCTGCCAGTTTAAAATATTTTCTGAATTTCTTACCAAATTGCAGTGTTGACTCGGGGACAATAACAATTTCTAGTACCGGATCTAGTTTTTTTGTAAGTTTCTACTAAATCTTTAAAACTGCGCCATGAATTAAAACAATAATCATTATCGAATATATATTTATGTATTTATTAAATACCTGTTTGTACATACCTATGATTTGTTATAAATAGTCATTACTCTTGGGAGATTAATTAATAAATACATTTTTAGATAACACAAATAATTACAAAAATCAACCAAATTTTGAAGTACAAATAATTTTTATTTTTATCAAAGGGAATACAATATACACCTATGCAAGGAAGAATTTTGATAATAATTTGTAGCACCAAAGTTAATTTCAAAAACTTCAAAATTTCTTTTATCCTATGCCGGGATATTAAGTTGAATATATTTATGGTATCATTTTTATACATTATAATCTTTTTAATTGTATAATTCTTTTAATGTTAATAAAATTGATTTAAAACAAGTAATTATCGAATATTTGTATCTGTATAACTATCACACTTAAAAAAATGCTTATAAAATATTTGACCTATGATCGTAAGTTGAACGAAATATTATGCAAATTGACAACCCTGTTAACAAATTTCGCGAAGCATCCCGAACGGAGTCGACTTAAGAAGATGGGCATTTAAATGGGTGTGTCCACCCATCTCTTTCTCCATTTACTGTTCTATGTCAAGCTTTCGTATCTGTTCTCTTTATAATCTGTGACTATATTGATTTTTTTAACCATATCTGCTGCTCAAAATCATAATACAATGTAATTATTAATTGTTTTATAACTTGAAATTCTAGCCAAGTAAATTATAAAAATTATACACCTAATCATGGCACCTAATAGTGAAGTGAATACGACGATTTTACATTTCAAACAACCTAGTGCCGATGAATTGTGCAATCGTTTATATTATAAAATATTCTCTAGTTTTTTTCACTCTTCTTAAAAAAAGCTGCATAAAAAATTATTAACTTTATTCAGTAGAGTGTAATCCCTGTTCCATTTTTTTAATAAATTTTCATTTGAGTCTTTTATGATTTAAAAGGCGTCATTGTATATTAGTTGACTGAGGCGGACGTTGTGGGCTTTATGATTTTACCACTATTGTTATCGCCTAAGTGATGGACAATTATGTATCTGTTGGGTGTTTATTTTCTTGTATTTCCGTGATTAATGATTTTGTTATAAAAAAAGCAAGCTTAGTTGCGTGCAAATGGATATTTTTTATAATTCGACTGGAACACACAAGACGATAAACACAGCTCGGAATGTAAATTGGAAATTCAATGCGATTTATTATCAACAATAACAAGTTGATAGTGTTTACAAATTATGTTCGGTAAATAATAACTGAAAACATAAATCAAAGATTTCATTTGAAAAAAAATAATGAAAAACAAGATTTGTAGAAGTCCATGAAGAAAAAGAAGATTGAAGTTGTCAACTGCTGGCTTAACAATTGAATGCCATTCTGTCACATTCATCACTCACTTTTCATGTAATGAAATTTTATAAAAATCTGATTTTAATGTAAACAAATCTTTATTTTTCAATTTTCTCCTATGCAAACCTTCTTCTGACAATAACGAACACATGAAAGAGAGATTTATCCAATTTTTAGAAGTCGATCAAAAGTTATGAGCTTCTAACATTTCGACGATTCATTTCCATTTATACAGTGTGTCGCGTTTAAGATGAAGACACCCCCATATTCTCGCTGTTTAAAAAATTACAGATTTGAATTTTTGCAAAGTCATACATGTTGATGGGCCACATCTTTCAAGTTAGTCAACTGAAATCTGAACTTTCATCTCAGCCTACTACGATTCCACTAACGGGGTCACTTTTCGATATTTTGCTTTGCGTAAAAAATACCGAAAAAATAAATTCGAAAAATTTGTTCAGAATATCATTTCAACCCCACATACCGAAATTCATTACAAAATTGGAACTTTTAATTTTTAAATTTTTTCCCCACCCACATTTATTATTACAAGATAAAGTTGGTTCGGTGAATCTTTTCCCATGCGTCATCATTCATATACAAACGCAATACATCAATACATTAAATTACACGTAGGTCGTAGATTGATGTTTCAATTAGGATGTGGCTAAAATGACGGTGTGCGTTATTTATAATTGAAGCAAGATATTTGTAAATATTTAACAGCCATTTAGCGATATGCTACCTAAACCTTTAGTTTGAAGAAACTGTTAGTATTCCAGAGTTCCATAGGGTTATTCCGCAAATTTACTTGCATAAGAGTTAGAATTAATAACAATTTCCTCAGTAGAAACTTTGCCAATCAGAATTGCCTTTTTATTGTTATGGCTAGCAACCATTACTATTGGGCCGTCCCACCCATACGGTTCAACAATGAAAAATAGAAATCTTTTGGGTTGTGAAAATAAATAATAAATATTTTAAATATGTATATTTAAGACTCATAGATATATACAATAAATTTCATTTAATTTTCCTCTTTTTTTGTAAATTTGTTGATGACATTGTTGCAGTGCCTCTTTCCACATATTTATAACAGAGCTATCTGTATACTTATCTTTACCAATATATTTATTGTAATATGACTTGCAATTTGTCCAAATTAATTCAATAGCGTTGAATTCACATTGATATGGCGGTAGTCCCAGCTAAATATGTTTCATATAATTCAGTTTGATGGAATTCTATCCATAACCATGATGAAATGTCAATTTAAGGTTAGTTTTCATTGCGAAGTAAATAAATAATAAGTAGACAAATAATCTTTTTGTGCGATCGATCTTTTTTGTTTATTTACAGCATTGGTTGTCAGGTCGGTAGGTTGTGTTTACTGGTTTCTAAGTCTAACACGTCGGTAAGTGATTTACTTACCGTTCAGACGTCGGTAAGTAAATTACTTATCGACGTCTTAGCCCAACATACATTTAAGTGGTCCTAAATAATATATTACTTCATTCATTACACAAAAGGAATATGAATAAATATGAAGATTAATATTTTTTTAATGAACAGAATCGAACAGAACAATATAAAAAGTAATAAATAGCATGAAAACAATTTCACCAAAATGCAAATTATATTTTAAACTGATCGAGAAGTATAAATGTCACTTTTGACATTTCGTTCATTCCGAAGAAATTTAAATTATTTTATTCGACGCTTATTTCGATACGATCGCGCAAAAAATTGTATAAGCATTTCGAACGTTAAGGATAATACCGGTCTCCAGTAAAATTGGAGGCTTCGCTACGCTCAGCCTCCAAACATTGCTGTCGACCGGTAAACAACCCTTACCGTTCTTGATACTTAATATACTATTACTTACCACAATAATTCGAACACTCGGGTGTAAGTAAGTCGTTATAACAACTGTTTTTTTAATTAAATTTGTATGCAAGGGGCAAAAAATGAGTAAAAATGTGAAATAAAAATGTAAACAAAGTCTTTGGTCTGTCAACGTACAAATTCGCGTTAAACTTATCGCCGACATTCACCATAGGGCTATCTCTTTTCGTTATATTATGTTGTAGTGGAACAAACCGTTTCATTTCGGGGGTTTAGATTCTGTGAGTAGGAAAGAGACGTAGGTACTACAAAAAGTGGTGTGTGAATAATTTCATACATGGGAAAAGATTCACCGAACGAACTGTATTGTTTAATTTGATCAATATTCCTTAGAAAGTGCTGTTTACATTACTAAACTAATTGAATACATGACACCGTGTCAAGATTTTAATTTCCACAGCATAATAATTATCAACATAAATAATAATTTTGTATACTTAGACCAAAAAATGAAAAAATTAAAAATGCGAAATTTGTGATAAAATTTGGTATGTGGGGTTAACATAATATTCTGAACAGCTTTTTTAATAATATTTTCGATATCTCTAACGCGAAGCAAAATATCGAGAAGCGGTCCAGTTTGTGAAATCGTAGTAGGTTGAGTTTAGAGTTCAGATTTCAGTTGACTATTGCAAGAAATGTGGCCCATCAACCTGTATGACTCTACAAAAATCCGAATATGTCTTCATCTTAAATGTGACACACTGTATATACAGCGTGTCCACGGATGGGGTATCCTATAAGTGAAAAATGTTTAAATATTAGTTTTAGTGGAAAATGTTATACTTGATAAAAAGGTTTGCTTGTTCTGAAACCCCATGAAATGAAATAAAATTGAGTTTTTCAAAACTCGTCTCATAAGCATCAATATTTCATGAAGTATGAATTTCAACTGAAACACTTCTGATGCAATTCAAGAAACGAACAAAAAATCACAGCAAGTGTTCAAAATTATTTCTTGCAGAATCCTTGCAAGCTGCAAAACGTGTTAAAAGTGTTGTTGTGCAGGCACCATCTGAATCATAGCAGGTGTAACGCTACGAGATGCTTCAGGAATGCATAGAATTGTAACTCTTACGTTGTCAGCAGTGACTACTGTTTTAAAAGCCATCTGAAGTTTGGCCACAGGAACTATAATTTTCGGCGGGAATTTTAAATATCAAGTTGAGGGAGAATTTTATATTTTTCAAAAATGAATTGACTCTACCAAAATAACACAAAATGCAGCTGTTCATTGAAAAATATAAATCGTGACTGATAGTGTTTCGCCAAATATTGCGTCAACAAAAGTTTGCCAAATATTCTCTTATATTCAGCTCTGATGCAAGATTACAATTCTAGGTTGAAGTATTTTATGATTTAGATGATCTTAAAGAACGCATTCGTGAAGCATGTCGTAGCGTTACACCAGCTATAATTCAGAAAGCTCTTAACACGTTTTGCAGCTTGCATGGATTCTGCAGGAAATAATTTTGAACACTGTGTTCGTTTTTTGAATTGCATCAGAGATTGTATTTTAGTTGAAATTGATAAGTACTTCATGAAAAATTGATGCTTTTGTTATTATTATTTGAAAAAAATACCAAGTAGCTATTTATCGTTGTATTCCAAATAGAACGACACGCAACTTTCGATGCAGTTTTTTTATTTATCAATTATCTTGTCAAATAAGCGAGATATACGATAACTTAGGTATTTTAAAGACGAGTTAAATTTTTTTTGACCTTGATATATCCGGTTCGAAAGACCAAATATTTCTGATAAATTTAGAAAAATAAATTACTCCACTGCAATAAATTGGTGGCATTTAACAATACAAAATTTAGGATTTGCTCATATTTTAATTACAGTTGTAGGTACTGTACGTTCTATCATGCCAGCGACCTTAATCATTATGCTCCATTTTATTACTTGGATGATTGATTAAAAGTGTCGTTTTCTAGCCATAAAGACCTATAAAAATCGGGGTTTTTTCTTGAAGGCAAATTAAATGACCCGTGAAAGATAAAATCACTACAAAACAGTCGTTATTTATGATTGGTAAACAAAACCATATACATTTTTAATGGTGTCGTTATGATGTTGTATCTTTATCACTCAAATTATTACATAAATCAATTTTGACGATTGTTTTGGCTTGGGTGGGATTTTATTGGCAGTGAGACGAATTCATTACTAAGCAAGCTGGTAATTAATTGAACAACCTTAACTTGACTCTGAGACCGACATGCAATCCTTGTATTTTTTCTTATTTTTAATATCTTTTATTGAACATTATTACTGTTATTATGATATCAATTACAATTAAAACTTCTTCCTTACATTTTGAATCAACATTTATCAGTACGCAAGCTGGGGGTTCAAGTATAAATTATTAATAAAAATATGAATTAATCTGAACCAAGATAATCATTTCTCTTGTAGAATATTTTTGTCGTAGATACAATTAAACATACAACAAGGGTCAAATTATTTTGCGAACAATTGTCAGAAATGAGAATTATTCTAAAGACACATCCAAACCTTTTGGTTTTATTCAAAAATTTTAATAATTTATTGAATTTTCAGCAATAATTGCTGAGAAATGTCGTATTCATAATTCAGTTTCCACAGGTTTCAAATGGAAATGAAGTAATTATTTTACAACAAAAGGTACAGGAATCAGACACGTTGTACTTGTGTTTAAAATTGATTAATGGTTAATGTGGGTATTGGAAATTTCATAGATGCTCCGATAAATGATGTATACCAAAATGTCGTTGTAACCTTAATGACACCCAACTAGGAAGTTGAATGGTTGGTTTGATATATCGGTAAAGTTTAAAGGACGTAGCTATTCCGCAAGCTTTGTTGTTGACAGTTGAGTTAACAGAGTCGGTTAGGAAGAGGCTAACAATATTTTCAAATTGGAATAACTAATTTCTAGACCATTCTCAAGTTGTACATACATCCATTTGTTACTCTTTTTGTCTCCCCCCATCATGTCCGGGTTTATTTTTTAATCTTGTGTCTTCTTTTTATCATAGTATCATTTATATTGTTCTGCGTTCCTTCATTCCTCTTATTACTCCAATAAATTGTCCTTTTCATCAATTTCATCCTCTTACTTTCCCTCGCTATCATCTATCGCATCATTTCGAATCACTTCTAATTTTCTAGTAGTCCCTTCATTCTTTTTTATTCGCCTCTCCTTTTCCTCTCTTGTATGCTAATAATTCATTTCTTCTTATATTTCACTAACTTTTTTTTGTTTTTTTCAATTTTTCACCTGTATTTATTTTCCTTCGCCCTCCATCTTTTTTCATTTTCATCTCTCCTTCTCCTCTCTCTTCCTTCCGTGCCTTTTAAATTTTAATGTTCAATCTCCATCACTTTCTATTCTCTACTCACCCTTTTATTCGTTCCTTCTTTTTGCCCAGCTTCACTTTCTTATCATGCTTTTCGTCTACATTTGTTCTCATTTTTTTGTCTATGTATTATTTGTTCTCTTGTTCTGTGTCCCAGTCTCTCTTTATTCTCATCTATTTTCATCCATCTTCATTTTACCTTCTCTCACGTCTCCCACATATTATATCTGGCGTTCTCTCGTGCTTTTTAGTTATGATTATTATATAAGACTTTTCATTTGTTTATTTTCCTTGAGATTATCCGTCCCTCTATCGCCTTTATTTGTTTCTGCTTTCTTCTTCGCTGATAATTAATGTCTTTTCTGCATTCCAGTACCGATTCATTTTGTTCTGTGACTCCACCTTCCTTCTTATAGACGTAACTTTCCTTTGCTTCAATTTGTTCTTTAATCATGTCCCCCTTTTATTATCTTCCACTTTCTCCTCTGTAACTTCCAGTTTTTATTGCACAATCTCTATCACTTCCCATTTTATACTCTCCATTTGCTTCTTTTCGACTCTATTTGTCTCTTATCATGTCCTTCGTCTTTATATGTCTCCACTTTCATGTTTTTCAAAAGTTTATGTTTTCTTCTCATTCCTGTACCATTTTATCTTTTTCTGCGTATCTGTTTTTCTTTCATTTCTGCCACCTTCTTTGTATGTCATAATTTCATCTTCCAGTACTCATCTTCCTTATCTCTCGTCTTCCTCCGGGACTTGTCACTACTATCATATCTCCCGTCTTCGATATCATCCACTGTTTCCAATGTATCTTTTACCACAATCGTTATTCATAAATTCCCGTTTCCTTTCTCAATTCTCGCTTCCCATTCCTTTTAAACTCCAGTCGCCTTTTCCATTGTGTCTACTTGAGTTTTCTTTTCGCATTCCAGTATCTCCCTGTAGGTTTATCAGAGGATGTTTTCCTTCAGTAGGCGTTGAAAAGAAGTCTTCGTGCATAGGTAAACAGATACATCAGATCGTTTCTATTCGGTATTCTACAATCACATACTTCTGTCATGTTTTACCGGTGACCGCACACAGAATAATTAATTACAGGTGTGCAACGACCATTCCGTAGTCCGGCGACAACATTGTTGTAAATCATTGATTTATATTTTAAATAAGATTTTATGAAACAATGCTCTTATTTATAGGAGTACTCAAGTCCAGAGACGTATTACAAATCTATATACGGTTGAAGATACAGTTATTATATCCAGAGAAACAAGAAATATATCTTGAACTACCTGAATTTATACGATAAATATGATATTTTGGGAGTAAAACCTGAATTTTGTCTTCTGTTTCACGTTTGGAGAGTTTTGGTTCCAGGATCTCAGCTAATTTTCCTTTTCCACCATTTTTGAGGATAAACCTGAAACAATTTAATGGAAGTTGTCATCTGTATTGTTGAAGAAGGCAGGAATATAAACCATGGTGGTGGTGAAACTCTCTCAGCGGACAATTTCTGACTAGTATGCAGTATCTGTGAAGCAGCGTCCACATTATGTCGAATAGTGTCGATCGACAATGTCGATCCAGTGTGGATGGTCGCCCGATCCATGTCGGGTCGAATCGAATGCAAACCCGGACCAAGTCGGTACTGATAAAAGGAAGTCGAATCGACATGGCTAGTATGGACGTGTCGAAGCATGTTGTTCAACATTTCCTAAACGTAGTCATTTTGGTTAGTTTTGTGCGCTGTGAACTATCTCAATATGGATTGGAATGAAGAGAATAACATAAAAACAGCTCAAAAAGACCTATATGAAACTTGGTATAATATATATTTTTAAAGTTTAAAATGTTGTCAGTTTAAGTAAATAAATAAAAAATCTTAAATACGAGTACATGAATTTAGTTATACTTCTCTTACCTTGACAAAATCTCGGAGCGCTTCTACCAGGGCATCACAGACTGATGGTACGATACTAGAGATCGCTTGCTTTGAAATCTTAAAGTGGTAGCCCATTGATATGTATGAATCCCCAGTGGCTAAAAATATTAGCGTTACTGCAAGGCGCTCGGTCACGGTAATAGCTTTTCTGAATGACGTATCTTTTTCAATTATTTTTGGTGCTGTCATTCTTAACAAATGTTCAAAAAATCGGTACTCTTCACTCTAAAAAAATTTCTGAAGCCCGCGTTGCATCTGTATTCCAGGTTTAACTCATCAACCTCATCTACCAGTAAATCCTTTATAAATTCCTTTGTATGATATTTTTTGCTACCATTGACGAGGCTGGGTCGTACCCAAAATCTTCGAGGGCGACGAAAGCGCTGTTGCTGGTTTCCAACAACTGCAATAATAATTGCAGCAGCAGCTGCCACTACAGCATCTTCTTCATCACTCATAATTGAAAATTGTAATGAAGCAAAACGAATTCAAAGTATTTTCAGTTTTGATGTCGGCGATGTATGTCGGTCAACACGTCCACATATACTGACGATATTGACGAGTTGAAAGTTGAACATGTCGAATGAGATTTGACACCATTCGACAAAATGGGGACGCGGCTTAACATCTTCTAAGGTTTGTAGTGAGCTGGCCTATCAAGCCTTACAAGGGTCCATTGTAGCTCACCTTCCATACTATGTTTTCTTTGTAGATTTCCACAATTACTGCATTGTGAAAATTGCTTTAGTTGAGTGAGCTTCATATTTTGCAAGAGGCTTATCCTGTAACTTCAAGTAAACTTCCCTAGACTCGATATTGGCTGGAGATTTTACCAAATGAATACTTACTGAACTAGTATTATCTGGGAAGTGAGGCAGCTCGATTGAAATAATTTGGTTATAAGATAATCCATATCTTAATGGTTATTTAAAAAAAATAGGAATCATCATAAAACTCCTGTGCTAAATTAAATAATTTGGAAGCTCACTCGTTTTTATTTTCATTACGGTCCTGATTTTCTCCTGCTGTACTATGATTAAATCTCGAAGGCACGCTCT
This sequence comes from Galerucella calmariensis, assembly GCA_910591675.1. Classification (NCBI taxonomy): domain Eukaryota; kingdom Metazoa; phylum Arthropoda; class Insecta; order Coleoptera; family Chrysomelidae; genus Galerucella; species Galerucella calmariensis. Next base: position 19,410 of record CAJUYG010000098.1, on the reverse strand, counting down.
CATTTTTAATATTTAAGTCGGTCTACACCCTGTAGCTACAATTCCGACTAACGGGACAATCTTCAGACCTGGAAGGAGCTGTTAAGTTAGAACGGCTACCATCGACAAGAATGGAAAAATAAAACAAAAACAAATGTTGATCACGACAAGAAGCCTTTAGGGCACATCTTATACTTCGAAAACTTTGTAGTTTACTCAATTTTCTTTTGTTTACTGGGTAAACAATATCATTCAGTTGAAATTAAAATTTTCGTCTTTGCAGTTAAGTGAATGGAAATTTTTTTAGTGAATTTGCAATTTCCTTTGTTTGGTTCGGTATCAGTTTCATCTATTTTCCTCCGATTCTGTCAAACTAATTTACCATAAGGAAATGAATTTCCTGCTGAGCACGCGGAATGTTGAAAATAAGTTTCCTCTACTCAACCCTCTTGGCTATTTCCAATATCAAAGTTTGTCCTCTTCTTGTTTTCTGTCACAACCTATTCGGAGAATGTATTGATTGAATATTATTTGATATTAGGGTGAAACAATCCGATTTGGTAATAGGATTAACCTGTTGTCTCTCGATGGGGTTGATAAAACAAATAGGATATGTCAATAATTGTATCAGATTAAAAGAGCTGGCGTCGGTTTGTTTGTGATATTAGAGAAGTTATGAAGTGGAAAATATTTGACAAATATCTCAACTATATTTCTTCTTTTTCAACATTGATGTCTAATTGTTGATATAAGAGTAAAACTGAGAAATAAGTGGATGATACTGGAACGTTTGTAATTTAAGTTGTGAATTACCTGTAAACATTCGTATATGTTCTTAATTTTTAGTATTGATGGTTTATATTTGTCATATATTTTTGGTTGTGTATCGGGTTTATTTTTTAAGTTGATACTTGTTAAACGATTCAATTCCACGTTTGAACAACATATCAACACGACAAAAAGGATTCTTAGTATGAGAAGTTAAGAGTCTATATTTTAAAAATACTGGTTCACATAAGTCTCTGTGTGGAATGTTGAATATATTTCTAATAATTCTTTTTTGTGCTATAAAAATTCTATCAGCTTCTGAGGCATTTCCAACGAGCACTACATTAAATAACAGATGACTATACACAAGGCTATAGTGAACATTTAATACAGTATGAAATGGTATTCGGGATATTGCTAAGTAAGATATATTCAATTTTTCACTTAAATGAACGAGTAAGACGTAATGTCAACCTGGGCGTTGGAATTTGAAATCTAACTTTCCCTAAGGCATGTAGTGCCAATATTTTGGGATTTCTGAAAAGTTTGCTCAGATGTTAGTGGAGATACCTATGAATTTGTTTCGTGAAATTTTTCTGAGATTGAAGATTATTAGAGGTTATCTCTGCCCATGAGCTGGATTTTCTATTGACAATTTCAAGCTTCTTGAGATTTATCAATAGGAGAGAGTTAATCAAGGTTTTAATTGGGTATTGTTTCCTCAATTCACATCCAGTGAATCGAAATTTACTCTATGTATAATATTCTAATTCTATAATATTGCGACATTACTTAGTACTTTTCTATACTGCAAATTTGTGATTTTTCTTATTATCAATATAAGGTTAGAGTTGCTGGTGGTCGTGCGCTTCATTACAGTATTTATGGGACACTCAAAAACAACACGTGAAAAAGTTTTCTTTTCTTGATTGCTACATATATACTGTGTTATTTATAAGATGCGACATAGGGATTCCTGTACAAAACTGTCAAACGCGAGATAACTTTTTTACCAAATAGTGTTCATAAAAATAATAACATATTTGGAAAAATCGTTGAAAAATAAGTTCAAATGCACTTCAAATTTTCTTAAATTCGCTCTGGTTAAAAAAATGGATAGTTATGTTTAAAAAAGTCGAACTCCATTTTCATAACACTTTCGAATATTTTCTATCGTGTAGGAGATAGCCAGAAGGCCAGAAGCACGGGAAGTTTGAAAGTTATACGTGAAGTAATGCGGTTAGATTCCCCGCTGTGGTGTTTTCAGTATTCGAAAGTGTTATGAAAATGGTTAACTACTTTTTTAAACATAATCATACATTTTTTCATTAAACCAGAGCGAGTTTAAGGAAATTGAAAGTGCATTTGAGCTTATTCTTCAACGACTTTTCTAAATCTGTTATTATTTTTCATGAACGCCATCTGGTAAAAAAGTTAGCTCGTGTTTGACAGTTTTGTACAGGAATCCCCATGTCGCATCTTATGAATAATAAAGTGTAAAGCAAACTAATTTCGAGTTAATATAATGAACGTAAATTCAATTTTATAATCATTGCCATAAAGCTTATTCGTACAAACATCGTGAAGCAATTTTCCAAAAGGCAGTCATCATGCCATTGCATTTGCATTTATCATTGCATTTAAAGAGCTCAAAAGCTGAAAATTCGTAATAATCCAAAATTTTATTATAGAACGTTTTCCTGTTTTTGAACATTTATAGTTTTTCGCATATGATCTTGATGTATAATTGTAAAAGCGCTCAACAGTTATAACTGCTTCACCAAACAATGAAATGTTTGACAACCTAACTAAATATTGTATATTGTATATTGCAAGTTGGACATTGGAAAAATAATTAATTAAAATTTGCTATTGAATATTACATGGAAACACGCATTAGCAAGTGCGCCTGATGATGAACAACTGCAATTGCTAGATACAAACATTTCCACTAATTAAAATGATTTGTCGAATGTATTCAATTTGTATCAAAACTTTGCTGTTTAATGGAAAAGGGTAAACATAAAAGCCATTCCGTGTGTTTTACCGAAATTACGTTAGGTATGGAACTTTTTTTAATTTCAATTCAAATTTTATGAAAACAATTGATTCATCTTAATCAAGTTTGTATCAAATAGTACAGGGAATGAAGCATTTCACCTGGCAATTTTTTCGTCCAGCATGGATTGACTTGAAATTTTAACAGAAGGTAGGTAATAGCCCAAGGATCAGAATATATATCGAACCGAAGGGCGCTAAAGCCTTAGGGGTGGTTGCCACCCCATCTCAGGGGTGAAATTTTTTTATTACATTTTAACCACAGGAATCGATTGAAAAAGTGATTCTAAGCAAAAAATGTTCCATACATTTTTTTTTGTAAAATCAATATTCTCCAAGTGATGTGATAGATTCAAAGTCAAATACCGGAAAAATGATGCATTTTTCGTAGAAAACTGATAGAATCTTTTCCAAAGAGCATAATTAGACCTTTCTTTTAAAAAAATGTCTGTAGAATCAAAATTGAGTGAATTATGATAAAAATAATGTCAGTACTGAATTTTTTATACAAAAAAATCGGTGAAAACAACCCCCTAACTACCCCCCTAATTAAAATTGATCTTTACCCTTGTGCAATTCTCTTTGTACATGTATGGTTAATATGTCCAAGAAGTTTGACCAATTTAAAATTCATAGTTTTCGAAAAATTATGGTTTAAAGTAAAAAGTTATTTTTCATCATTTTGTATTTTTTATCCTTTCTTTCAAAATAACTCCGAAAATATTAGAGGTACAAGCAAAGTTGAAAAACGAAATTGTAGCTTTTTTAAGACAAAAATTTGTACAGTTAATATTTGACGAGATATAGCCGTTTAAAACGTCTATTTACTCACGAGCACCACCTTTTTTTAGCCCTTTAAACTCACCCCATTTAAAAACGAAAGGGTCTAAAGAGATTTAACTTACAGATCCTTGTAGTTCTTGAAAAACCCTACAAAATCGTTTTTGAATAAATTTTTTATCATCAAAAATGGAGGAAATACGTTAAAAAAACCAATCGATTTTTTTTTGGAAAAATTCCAATAGTATCTATTACAATAGTTTATAAAAATTGCAATGTTGTGAAGAGTGGTTTTTAAAGGTTGAAAAGTTACTTAATGCACACGACACATTTTTTTTACAACAGAATTATTGAGCAAATCCCTATTAGCATTAATTATTTTTCTCTTGTCAAAAATTTTTTTTTACATATAACACTAATAACAGTTGATTTTTAAGGGTTGAAAAAGTATAAAATTGTATTTTGAAATGTAACAAATTCATCATTTTACTAATTCAAACTAATTTTCACCTATCTTAAGATTTATAATGCTATTTTTTAATTTTTGACATTTAGGGGTAGTTTTCACCCCTAAGAAACAATCAGGGTTCGTCGGCATGACATGATATATAAAGCAGAGGGTGGGCTGAGCCTTATCCCAAATTTTTATGCAAATCAATCAGAGGCGAAATCATTTTTTAAGGATTCGTGATTTTTTTTACATTAAGCTGTAACAGGGGCTGCTTTTTAAGGGTTGAAATATGATGAAATTGTATTCCAAAGCTCAAAACAATCATTATTCAACTTATCCAAACCAAATCTTACCCATTTTCAGATTTAAAATTTCAAGTCAATCCATGCTGGACGAAAGCATTGCGAGGTTTTACCTTTTTTTGTGCTTCATTCCCTCTACTAAAAACAGTTCAAACATCTCCCAATTTCAACTAGTATTGAATATAAACTTAGTCTGACAATTTATCCAGCTTTGCATTTGAAACATTGACTTGAAGAAATCAGCATACAAGATGGTAAAGCTATCAATTTGTGTTATAAATCTACACGAATATCAAAACCCTTTATTCTGCTACATTTGTTCTAACAAGAAAGTATTTGATTTTCCAATATCGTGAATTGTTTAGCTTGCAAATTATTAATGATTCAAATTTACATTCATAATTGATTATCTTGTTCGGAGTAACAGCAAACTAATTGGTTCTAGAGCAGTTTGTAAAGTGCTAATTTTGGGAGTTACGCCCTTAAACATTTTCATTATAAAAGAGTTGAGTTTAATGGTATATTTGAGTACCAAAAGTGTCAAAAACGTTACTTTAGTCACGAGTTTTCTCAGGCACAAGTGGAGCGAAGCAGAACGAGTGCCTTATGAAACGAGTGTCTACAGATGTTTTCGACATTAGAGGAGATAATAGTAATATTATATTATTTCCATTATATTCACAAGATGGCAGACAATAACTGACGTATGTCTGTATCATTTGATTCTTCAACAGAACTACAAAATTATCACAGAATATTGAATATAAATTACAGAAGATACACTTGATGTGACGTTGAAAAAACAAAATATAAACGAGATGTTACTTTTCGCACTTCAAACTCCAGTGTTCAAAGTGACGTTTTGCGAATGTCCAACCCGTGTTTCAGATGTGGTTTTAGTAACGGAAGTAGAAAAAGTGTATTCAACAACAATTTTCGCCTGCACTTAATTACGAAATTTCCGAATATTGACGTAAAATTTTTTGATCTGTCAACAGTATGTGCATGTAAAATCACTGAAAATAGTCCATATACATAATCCACATTAATTAGCTATACTAGCGCCACCAATTTTCCTATACAGACTTTGTGGGATCGATATTAGAGAATTATTGTAACCACTTGTTCCTTCCCTTTCCTTCATTATGACATTTACGCATGCGCATTTGACTTCTTTTATTAAAGGATCTTTGATAAAATAAAGGCAGCCTGTATTTAAATGAAATACAGGATAACTAAACTTTGATTAAATGATCGTTAATTTTGACGTTTTTGACAATTAAATTGAGAAAAGAAGAAATATTTTTTGAAATTGACAGCGACAATTGAATTTGATCTTACATTATTGATTTGAGTTATGATTGCGTTTCTAGTCTGTAGAAAAAAATGTGCGAAGAACCTAAAAGGTTGCGATTTGAATATGAGACGATGTAATTACATTAAGGGAAGTGGAATGTTCCGAACCGAAACAGGAGAAAATATCTTAGTGTTAAATCAGTTACATTAATTATTTTTCACATACCTTCACTTTCAACCATTATTACAGGCTCTTCTAATAAAACAGACGTTTATTTCTGTTTCACAATAAGTCTCCATTGTACGTGTCTATTGGCTTTAAGAAGCGTCAAAATTAATCTTCGGTATTGTAACTTGCAGAACACGGCACTAGTAAAATGCAAAAAAGGCTACAAATTAGGCCTGGTTGTCCCGGTATCAACCTTTAGGGCTTCAACTAACTAAGTCGGAGTTTGTGTGAGACCCTCTACAAATTCGAGAGAATCTGTATGGACGCCAGCTAGGTCTATTTGCCCTAACGTTTTGGTCCCGTTCTAAACCTAGCAAATAAGCAGGAGTAAATAAGAAATAGGAAAACCTACTCAGATATTTTGTTAATGCTTTAATTTAGCTTCGCAAAATATTACAAATGAGGAAGCTACTGTGATAAGCTAATACACTTTGTAAGTTATAAAGCGTTATTAAACTAAGCTTCAACAAGCCGTAATCTTAGCAATTGGACATAGCGACTGTTTCAAGTCGAGAGGAGCTCTGTTTAACGAAGGTTGCAAAGTTATTAGACGTTGGCACTGACAATCAGGACCAGCTTTATGCCCCATCCAGTACCCTTCCATGTTACTCACGTTTCTTTCCGGCATATCACAGAAGTTACTTGAATTATCGACGACTCCAATAAAATTATTAACGTTCTGACGACACCAATGTAATTATTAATATTCATACAATGGAGCTAACACCTCCACGTGCATGTAACAGCTTGAGCTGATTTAGAACTAACAGTGCTTGTTGTATTTCTAAGTGGGCTATTTCTATGTATTGCCAAAATATAAAGTTTTCGAGGTATCTTCACGAATGGTCAGTTACGACATTTAAACATGAGGAAATAGTCTACAAGTGACCTAACATATTTCTGCGTTTGAGAATACGATTCTTGGAGATGTTGAATATAAACTATACGCCTGAATCATCTTCTTCATCAAATCGTCCAATTAATAATTGATATATTGATGTTTATTACATGGTGTCATTGAATGGAGAATGTTCCTTACTTTTTTTATCACATTTTCATAGTGTTGCGAGTAGGTTGCTTCCAATATTTCACATGTTATTAGAATTAAAAAAAAAGTGTAAAAAAATGTCTCAAAAATCTTGGAAATGGAGTGTGGAAGTGAGCTGAACACAGCATTTCACGTAGAAAATTTAGTAAAGAGCTGCAGACAAAGGTCTTCGTAGAACAAGATACAATTATTCAAAAATAAGTATACGAACCCACAGTACTACGCCACTAGCAACAGTGAATTTCATTCGCAAATGAAACGATTTCTAAATTATTTCGAAGTATTTAAAATGTGAAACCCTTTTCATATTGATTTTACTTATAATGTTCGCTCGTTAAACTTCATTTCAATGATGTACTATACAAACTTTGAATGATTGACTTACACCAAAGACTACATATATTAAATGATAAAAAAATCAATCTGAGAGGTGAAAGAAGTTTGTTGATGGTGCTATTAATGCATCAAAAGGCACCTGGAAATTACTTTTTCGATAACAAGGAGCGCAGTAGATGAATTATTTAATTGGAATTTGTTAATATAAGGGTATGAATGTTAATTATATAGAGATACATGTTGACAGATAGTTGATGAAGAATTTTTTTTCTCAATACAAATAAAATAATATCTTGAAGTGCTTTTTTTATACAATATAGAAGCTGTGTGTGTGGTATTGGACTCGGGATTTCGTTAAAGAGAAAATTGATTTTTTTCTCAAAGCCTTGCGGATTCCTTTCAAATATTTTATAGACGATTAAAATGCCGGATATTGGGTGATAAGGGGATCGCAGAAAAGACCTGCAAAAGGAAAACAGGGTTATTGATAGGAAAAAGGGAATGTGAGAATTGATATCTTGTCAATCCCTTTGTTGGTGAAGGGATTCTCTTTGAGTAAGGTAATGAGATGTATACGAAGTTTGAATATTTGAACGTTTGCCATAGGGAATATGTGTTCTCTTTCAAACTTTTTTATAGCGTATACAATGAACAGGAGAATTATATAAATATTGACAATGACTTCTGGTATATAGAGGGTCGCAATAGACGTTTACAAAAAGTAAATAAATGCTTATTTTTTAGATCATATACTGAGGTTAATAGACGTTTCAATTAATTTTTGGGACAGGGGAAGATTTTTCTTCTGTAATAAGGCTAGTTTTCATTTTTGGTGAAAGACTTGTGATCGAAAGTTTCAAGGAGATGGTTCATTTTTTCAATATAGAAAGAAGTATTTAGAATTGCAGTGGCGCTTCTTTTATCACAGTTATATTTTCTATGCACAGGCATAAAATATCATGCAAACAAACATACAGCATTGCTTTCCCTCCCTCAATACAGCTCTCGCCAAAAAGATCATTACGTTACTCCCCTGATGGTTAGGGTCGCTGCTCAGAAATCATACTCTTATTTTGCTCCCAAACTGTATAATATTATTCCTGAAACAATAAAACCAATGGAAGACATTAACCATTTTAAAAAAGAACTGAAAAAGCACATACTCCAGAGTAAGAGAACTGAACTTCAGCGAATTAAATGTTCTATTAGATATATTATGGGAACTCTAGATCATACAAAAAAATTACGTACCTTTGCTATATCGTTGGATTGGTGTCTCTAGATTTCTTATATTGAATTGTACTTGCGTTCATATTTTGATATTTGTTTGTTTGATATCGAATCGGGTACATCTGTATTTATCGTTGCTCGAATTCCGATTTATATGTATGTGAGTGTATATTTTTGAATGTATATGTGTTTATTTGGATGAGAAAATGTAGTGCATTTTTTTTTATTGAAATAGGTCGATTAGTGATGTGAGTTATTAATATTAATTTGTTATAGGTACATTATTAATTTAATTTAATTTAATTGATTCTCAAAACAAGTGCTTTACACTTATCGAGTATTCATTTATTCACTGAAGCTGAACTTATATTTTTTTACTTTGTATTTGTACTATGCCGATGTGAATAAATATTATTATTATTATTATATTATTAAATATTATTATTATCTGCTGAGAGAATAATAATGTTCCTATTTTTGAAAAGGTCTTCAAGAGCTTCCCTGCAAAAAAGGTAAATTGGATGGAAGGATTCGTGAAGTATCTTGCCGGCTTGTTATGGAGGAAGGCTGGACATTGCCTCTTCGGTTTGACAAATAATATGTTCTATTCGAATAGCTTAGGGAGTTACTGCAAAACTATAACCTTATGACATTAACTTCATGGCTTCTTCTGAAATGGTAATATCTGGAAAATTGTGGACATAAGTGAAAGTTGAAGTTTGAGGGGGCTAGTTTTTGGATAAGTTGATTGCGTTTACGTCTATGGATTTGAGAAACTCAAGCCATGGTTAGTCAGAGATTGGAATATTTCAGAAATTACGTTATATCTCAGTTGTAATGTTAAAGAAAATAATATTCATGTAATTATATTTCTTCACTAATATTTCATCATACTCTCATACAAGTAATTCATCTCGTTTTATTGACTGGGTAGATCTATAATTTTCTAGATGTGTTTTATTCGATATATTCAATAAAATTATTATTATTATGTTCTTTTCTCGGATCTTCGTCCCGGCAATTAACATAAACGCGGACGTTGGTCAATCACTTACGTTCTTCATTGCGTGTTTTTTAGGATTTCACAAGTAATGCTGCAGGTGTGGAGAATGATTGCTTTCTGTAAAGTTATACATGTGTTGGAGGGTGGATCTATTGCTCTAAGACTATCGTGTTAAGCATTTGGAACCAATAGGGCATGTCCACGACAGTTGACAGTTGACAATACCCCTGTGGTGAAACAATAAACAATGAACACGATCAATAATTATCAAACAACAAACAACTATTAATCTATATTATATCTTATCAAATATGCAAGCTCAACAATTAAACTAACTTTAAAAGTACACTGATAGTAGAAGATTCGAGCCTAGCTCGACCTTCACCGAGCTAGAATGAAACATATTTCATCATGAACTTAGTATATAAGAAAATATATTTAAGATGGGTTGGCTAAAAAAATCCTGGACAGACAATTTTTAATTAATTTTGTCATAGATGGTGGAGGGTTGTTACCTCAAAGCAACATGCTTGAGGAAGGTTATGGCAAAATTATGGAAATTTATCGATGTTCTTGGTATATTGGAGCTGATAACCTACTTATAGATGCGAAACTGACCCGAGGTCGCTGATCACGATTATGATGTTGAAATTGACCCCCCGGACACCTTGGGCTCAGGAACGCCGATGAACCTCGTCTCCGTGGGACTCTCCAAGAAATAACGAGGGGAACGAAAAAAAACTCCGCGTCTGGGGTTTTTTTGGGCGGCTGAATTCAAATATGGCATCGGCGAACACCCCCCATACACCTGGTGCCCCTGAACCTCGACCTGGACATCATCCCCGAGAACTTTCTTGACAATATGGACAAAAACAGCCCGGAAATTATTGGAGGCGTGTTTTTTGAGGCGCGAAATCACAATTTCACGTCGAAAACGACCTCCCACCACCTGGTGCACCGCAACCTGCTCTTGAACATCGTCTCCGAGGGTTTTCCAAACAAAATCGAAAAAGGTGAACCGAAAATCGTTGTAAAGGGTTTTTTGGGCCGCTTAATCAGAATTTTGCGCGGGAAACGACTCCCTGAACACCTGGTGCGCTGTACCCTGGCCTCGAACGGCCCAAAAACCCCTTATAACGATTTTCGGTCCACATTTTTCGATTTTATTTGGAAAACCCTCGGAGACGATGTTCAAGCGCAGGTTCCGGTGCACCAGGTGGTGGAAGGGTCGTTTTCGACGTGAAATTGTGATTTCGCGTCTCAAAAAACACGCCTCCAATAATTTCCGGGCTGTTCTTGTCGATATTGTCAAGAAAGTTCTCGGGGATGACGTCCAGGTCGAGGATCGGGTGCACCAGGTGTCCGGGGGGTTAGCCGATGCCATATTTGAATTCAGCCACCGGAAAAAACCCCGGGCGCGGAGTTTTTTTCGTTCCCCTCGTGATTTCTTGGAGAGTCCCACGGAGACGAGGTTCATCGGCGTTCCTGATCCCCAGGTGTCCGGGGGTTCAATTTCAACATCATAATCGTGATCGGCGACCTCGAAAACTCCCGGGTACCCGATTTGAGCCAGATCTGACTCTTATTTACAGAGGCCTCCCAAAAGATGCATTTTGGCATGCATTTTTGACTGCAGCGATGCAATTCCCGATTTGTAATGGGAACAAATTAGGTACATTTTTTACAAATAATTTTCCGAAGCGAATGCAAAAAACCGCATTCCGATCCGTCTTTGGGGAAAAAATTCCGAACTTTTTGCTTTATCCGCTCGACTAATCAGTCTTATTTATGTTCTTCCGGATACTATTTTTTCTCTGTGATTTTTTTGTATAGGTAGGTGGTTTTTGTTGATTTATGCATATATGTGTGATCTCTAGCTTGTAATGTATTGTGTTTTTGCATACGCTGTCGTGTCTTCGTCTGTATTAGTGGTCAAGCATTGTGGAATCTGTCATTATATGTTCTTTTGTTTCTATTTGTTACACAATCTACATACCTACATCTGTTTGTATAACATCTGTTTGTATATTTGGATTTTCAATTATAATTTTCGTTACTTTCGTGTGTTTATGAACTGGTCCTGTATTGCTATTGTATTATTATTATTATTATTATTATCTTCTTAAGTGTACACTTGCTCAGCCCTTACTTATTATGCTCATATAAACCGAGCATGAGTGAACACAAATAAAATCAGACTCAGAAATAACATATTTAGAAATTTACGACCAGTGTGACAAATATTCAGAATTGTAGCCTTCTTCAGATCGATGTATGTGTTTTTGTGAAGACCTAGTTTGGTGAGGCCAACTCTTTCTATCCCTTCCTCTTTTCTTGGGAGTGTGATCTGAAAAATTGATGATGTCGGGTGGTTCTGTTTGGTCATCATGAATATCTTCAAGTTCTGAATTCCAAATGAGCATGTAAGGCTCAATATGGCGTATGAATTAATAGCTTTTCAAGATTTCCTGCGTCCAGCTGGTTTTGAATAACCTTCGAGTGAACTGATCTCTTATTTTGGTATTTGTTTGCTTCTGGTCTAGTAGCCTTGATGGCTGAAATCCTGGATATTTGTTGGTTCCATCCATCCAAATACCATTTGTATATCACTGTATACTTTTCCAGTGACAGTAAGTGAATATTGAATTTGACGCTGGTTTGATGTGTATATTCTGATATCATCCATATATAAAAGTTGGGTAACAGTGCACCAAGTGTTCTTGTTAACTCTGATTTATTATTATTGTAATTGAAACAACTTTCATTTGAAAATGTGGAATTACAACGCATGTCAGTCTATTCGAGAGTATTTCCAATTGATATACGAAAGTAAATTTAGCATGTGAACTGAATGATAACGATAACTATTTTTTTTCCAGGACAATACCGATCTCCTCGCATCACCGAACACCCCTCGGACATAATTGTGGCTAAAAATGAGCCTGTGACCTTAAACTGCAAAGCCGAAGGACGACCGGAACCGTCCATAGAGTGGTATAAAGATGGCGAGCTCGTTAGAACATCCCCCACTGACAATAAATCGCACAGGGTGCTTCTACCGGCTGGATCGCTATTTTTTCTCAGGACGATGAATAGCAAAAAAGAACAGGACGCTGGGGTATATTGGTGTGTCGCTAAAAACGTAGCAGGGGTCGCCACTAGCAGAAACGCCACATTACAAGTTGCCGGTAAGTTTTTAATATCCTTATTAACATTATCCTGCTCGGGATTTAAATTGAAATTTCATTACGAACGAGACTGTGCTGGCTGGTTTATTGATAAACCTTGATTTTGTTGACTAATCACATTGGATATTATTAATCAATTTATGTATTGTTCGATATTCAATTTATTTCGAAATTAATTTTCCAAAATTATATTTACACAACGATCTGCAAATGATTAATTTTGCTTCATGGATTTAATAACACGGGCTAGAGGCAATACAGTTTTTTTATTTTCATTGTTTTACCTTTATATTACATAACATATAAGGCCGCTCTTACACCGGTCAATAGTTGGATAACTCGATATTACCTCTTGAGTTTTATTCTTAAAGTAATATAAACATGGTGAAGATGCAGCGAGTATTTCAGTAGATACAACAGTTTAAGGACGATTTCCACAACACTCTCGTTAAACTATCTACACAGAACCAAAAACCAGCGTGGATACAGTAAATAACTTCATTGATTCACATGAAAACAAAAAATAGTATATTTAGTGGATTGGTTCTTCCCGTTCTTCCCTTCCCTTCGTCCTTCCTAACTGTTCTGTATGTGCGCAGGAATACATGCAATCCTAAAGACAAAGATGTCATTCGTGAGTCAAAGAAATTATTTGAATAACTAAGGTACAGCTTTTTTATCTGAAGCCGCTATAACTTGAGTAGGTATATGTAATGTTAATACCAGATACAGTGGGATCCTATTCTCAAACCGTGACATATTTTGTCGCATGCGAGAAATCCTCTTTGTCGAATAAAATCTGAATATTCTTATTCTCAAATGTCGCCTTCGCAAATTTTTGATAGACAAATTGTAGAATGGTCAAAGGCAGTCGACAATTTATGTCAAACGCGAGAATTTCATTACTTGCGAAATTTATACGCTATCGTTATACATGTCAAAAGAAGCAGAATTTAGAATGGAGGCAATATTCTGCCACTTACTCCTTGCAATTTGAAACGTTAAATTTGGGGAAAATTGTCCAGATTCGTTTTTGGTTTAGGGTGCAATAATGTTTTTTGGTTTCACTTTCCATGTTTATCTTGTTATTCTTGTTCTACATTCGAGTAAGTACATTGTACATTCTAACTTCTGACAAATAACCAAATCATTACCACAAAACAGTCCAACCTAGACTAGGTTAGACTGTTTTGTGATCATTACTGTCATCATAGATCATATAACTACTATTGCCATTTCATTATTTTACAAGAGGAGTGGCATGGAACACGATATAATAATATATTGAAATTTCGGTGTTGCCAGTTCATGTTATTCGACAAAATTTATCTCATGCGACTCAGATGTCGAACCCATTTGAGAATGCCAGATGAATGTTGTGCGACAATTTCTATCGACATATGTTGAATACGACAAATGTCATTCGACATTCGAGAATAGGCCCCCTGGTTGTTAATTTCTAAGAAATTTCCCTTAGCTTTGAAGTGTCTCAAGATCGCTGTATTTTTCTTGCCTTTCAGGTTATTGTTGTTGCTGGAAAATTCAAGTAGCTTATTCGCGCACTAATCTCAATTAATAATAGTCCGTCGAGTTAAAGTTCTTCTAGAAATTAAAAGATATAGCTACCCAACAATCTATAATCCTATCGGATTTTTATAAAAAGGAAATTTCTAGATTATTATTAAAATATTTTAAGCGATACTGACTGCAGGCTTCTCAAGTATTGTCAAAATGTTCAGCGGTTGAGTGGTCAAATAAATAACAAATATTTCATTGGTTAGCAATATAGTGATTAGAAAGGAAAATGCACTTGTATCAATGTAAAAATGAGTGATTGCTTCAGAATCTTCGTAATCTATAAAATTATCTGAAATGATTACTTATTGTAGTTATTATTAGTAACTGTCATCATACCTATTGGAAATGAAAACACAATTATTGTATGCGAAATCTCCACCATGTGTAATTGGTGACATTAGTTCGGCTTTTGAAGAAGATCTGGAAATATTAACCGTAGAAGGTCCCCCAACCAAAGTAGGAAAATACAGAATGTGAGGTTTACTGATGCAAATACAAAATGAAAAATAGTTTCCTCATCGCACGGTTTTTCATATGCACTTCAGGCTTCTTCATATAATACCTGTGATTTTTTTAGAACTCTAGTTCTTTACGTTAGGTTGGATCGAAGCGACAGGGGGTAATTATCAAGAGATCTGACCGTAACGTTACGTTGCTGCGTTATGTGCCTTGAGCCCCTCTCTCTCTCGTTTACGAAGCAGCGATTCATATGCTTCGGCCAGGTCCGCCCGCGTGGCAGGCGAGCATTCTACCACTGAACCACCGATGCTACATTGAAATTTTATGCAAAGCTGGTATTCTCAGTGCTGGTGATATACTTGAATTTATTCGGATACATTTTCTACTATTATTTCCATAATTTTTTGCAAGATTGATCTTTTTTAGAACTTTATTAGAATTTTAATTTTACGTTAGGCTGGAGCGACCGGGGGTCGCGGCGCAGAAGATCTGACCGTTACGTTGCTGCGTTATGTGCCTGCGTTATGAATTTACGAAGCAGCGATTCATATGCTGGAGAAAACTGTAATGCCGCCATATATCGATGTCTCGGGTTTAAATTTTACCAAAGGTTGATAATATAATAGTATAATAATCGATTGTTTATAATCGATTAGGAGATATACCTTACTGTTACGCACGTCCGTTTTAAACTTAAAAAAAAGGTGGAAAGATTTTAAATTAATCGACAGATTGAAGAAAAAAACCGAGGACAGAATTTTGTAACGAAATAATTCATCTACAACTACAACTTAATAACGTTGATAATAATCGATTGTTAATCGATAGGAACAATCGACTTTAAATCGATTGGACATACTCGAATATTCATCGATTATATACATTCGGCTATTAATCGATTGTTGATGAAGGATTGATGATAACTGATTGAGGTCAATCGATTATTAATCGATTTCTAATAATCTATTTCTAATAATCGATTATTAATTGATTGCTGGTAAACGATTGATGATAATCAATTATTAATCGATTGTGGATAATCGATCGTTGATCGATCATAAATCATCGATTATTAATCAGTTGTAATTAATTGATAATAGTCGATTGTTGATCGATTAGAAATAATCGATTATAAATGGATTGTTAAATGAAGTTTCATCCAGAGTAAAATAAATCATCATATTAATATGTGTATTTATTTTTTGATTCAAAAAATTTGATTATTACTTAAAAGTAACTAAAGCTCTTACCGTGTGTCCCGTCACACGTTCTTCAATTTTGGAAATAGTTCCACTCCTTCGGAATTTCCTCTAATTTCAGGAGGAGTACAACCACCAGAATCGCTCATTTTTAGCAATCTCGATACCTCGTCGCATATCTACTATTATTCTGAGAGTACGTCAGTCCTGTATTGGTTTATACTGGTACATTATAGGATAGCATAAATTTCGGCATAAGAAGGAACATCTTATGTTCCTCAGTTCACCTTATACTCCTCGTCCCTTTCCTAGTTTTTGACCCGCCTGAACACCAGGTCCCTCCTCGTGGTAACGCCAGTTCATTTGGGACTTGCTAGCTCTTTCTGTGTCCATATATCTAGGAACGGAGAAAGTTTAGTAGCGATATCGTACGATCTACTATGGAAGCTTACACTGCCCATTCTAATAAGGATAAGAAATA
Source organism: Galerucella calmariensis (assembly GCA_910591675.1). Lineage (NCBI taxonomy): Eukaryota > Metazoa > Arthropoda > Insecta > Coleoptera > Chrysomelidae > Galerucella > Galerucella calmariensis. Next base: position 3,025 of record CAJUYG010000098.1, on the reverse strand, counting down.
ATATTTTGCCTGTTTCAAAATTAATCTACAATTAATTTTTCAATGCAAAGAAATATATTTAATCTTCTCAGCAGATACAGAGAGTGGTATTTGGAATTTGGAATCCATCCGTCGTTAGAACAAGTATGCGAAACCGTAACTCTTTTCTGGTTGCATCTTAGTGAATGATTGGCTTTTTCTGGTTTCTGCAAAATCAGATACTTCAGTGGTCATTAATTTTCTCCTAAATCTTAATGTTGGGTACATCTGATCCTAGGAAATGCCAGCTTTGCTTCTTTTGTTCCTTAATAAGGTCTGACTATTCTCAATTTTCCATATAGGTATCTAAGGACGAAAAGAAACATTTTAAAAATTGTATTCCATTTTAATGTAGCTTTCATTGAATTTTCTTTTCAAATATTTACATTTCTCCAGACTTCTCGATTTTACTAAAATTCTATTTTACGAAATATGGATCTGAACACGTATTAACGTCCGTTAACATACGATTTATCGATATTAAATTTGATTGTGATAGTTGGAAGCTTGGAAGCATATATATGCTGATCCTGATGCTTCTGATATCGCAAATAATCGATGAAATGCCTTGCATTTATCACTATCTGTCAGAATTTGATCGAGGAGTTTTGCCGACACAAACCGTGTTTACCGGCTATTGTAAAACTGTTTTATTGATGGATGGTTGTGAGGAATTTCAAAAAGTAAAATTACACTTGAAAAACGGAGAAGGCGCTGTGTAAGTATATAGAGCGATTGAAAGTTGGAAATTAATGGTTTCTGATAGAAAACGTTATAAAGTTTTTAATGAAATTGTATTTTACTTGCTTGGAAAACAAAATTTATAGTATTTTTTTAATCCATTACGAGTTTTTGTTATAAAAGTTTTAGTGGCCATAAATGAATGTACCAGATTCACTCGTTTACTTCCCATGTACCTAGGCTCAACATTTTCTGTCGTATTTCGAAAAAATCTACATTTAGAAAGGACATTGTCATGTTTTTTTTCCGGTTTTAGCTTGCTACTACTTTTAAGACGGCCGTACGTGAGCCACATTTTCCAGATGAGAGAACCACAAACCAAAGCGCAACTAAAACTTGACAGTTGATGTGTATTCACCACATTTTTGTAGTTTTTTTTGCGTTTTGGTCAACTGAAACTTCCACGTTCTACCACAAACTGATTTTGTATGCCTAAAGGCAGATTTAGACTTATCCAGTATCTGGCGCCAGTCTCGCACGCCAGCACTGGCGTGATAGTGGCCCCATGTAATAGTATATTAAGTAACGTGTGTAGTAAGAATCATTCTACGTACGAATGAAAATAAGCGTCACATAATTTTGACGGGTTACTGTCCCTGCTAGAAAGCTTGATTCAGCATCAATACACTGTGGTGAGAGAGGCATTACCGGCAAAAATAAAATTAGAAGTAACATTGTCATACTGGAATGTCTCATCGAAGCCTGAGTTATATGTAGGTACCGTGTTTCCGAACCCTCTATATCACAATTTATACCCGAAGTATGTCGCAGATTCCATAAACATTCGTGTTCTCGATAAAATTGAACCAACTTGGACGTTTCTATTTTGTTTAGTTTTCAGAATGCGCCAACGACTGGCACAACGTGCTTAGACGTTTCCGCAACACTGGCTCGGGTGTTAGGGGGGAAGCGGGTGAGGGCTACTGGCAGCAAATATAGACAAGTTCTCTATTTGAGACAGCACTGTCTGACAGCGATGGACTGGCACAAAATAGTAGTTTGTACAACTAGTGCGCAAAGCGTCACTTTTCCCACGAGCGCAGAATTTTGTGGAACGAGCCGTAAGGCGAGTGTCGCAAATCTAGCGAGTGGGAAAAGTGATTTGCGTACAAGTTGTACACAATATTTTTTCTACAACCACATTCATTAATGAAAGAAATACAGTAATTTATATAGCTATTTTATTTGAACAGAAAGAGCTTACAATATAAAAATAGATTAGTTGAATGTATAATTAATTGTAAAATTTGAACCTCAGGTAACAAATTTTCGGTTACAGTTCGAGCCTTTTCGATAATATCTGGAAAAGTATTTTCAATGTCCGAATTGGACAATTCAAAAGATAAATTATTTTGATTTTGATTCATAATTCCTAGAATAATGCTTAATAGGTTAATGTTTTTATTATTAATAAATTAAAATAAATAATAAAATAAATCGTTTACTTACTTTTTGTTTAAATTTTAAAATTGTACAATAATAAGAAATTCACTATTAGGTTGAATTGTCAAAAAAAGTTGACAGGTCATAGGTCAACTTTGTTTGACATTTCGGTGCGGAAAAGTGCCATAGCGTGTACTTTTCGCATTACTTTTCCAACGGTTATCAAAAGAATTAAGAAAAGGCCTGCTTTGCGTATACAAATTTGTGTAGAAAAGCGTGTTTTGCATAGTGGTTGTAGAAAAAAGTGTTTACATGGGTCCACTAGCCAGCTACTGGACACGTCTAAATCTGCCGTAAGCGGCGGAGATTGGCTCCAAGCGGACTGCATATGCCGGTGCAGACAAAGTTCGTTTATAGAGAACGCTTTGACGCGACCACTTTTTTGTGGTGTTGTTGGTAAACACCGTTCCTTGACAATAGGGAAGAGGCTGGGGTGGCAACTGGAAAGATTTCTTGAAGATGTCTCTTATTATAATAATTATTTAAACTACTGGTACTTTTTTCATGTTAAAATCTAAAACTATAAGGATACGTCTATCATAGTATGTGGAAATTATTAATCGAGCCGGATACGTGAGAACACTTATTGGCCTTCCATTTAATATTCTGGCTGTTTCTTAATAGAGATTTCGTAGGAACAATTAAATGCGATGTGTTATTTTCGATACTTTACTAGCATTGATAATTATTCATCGAAGATAATCATTATATTTATTGTGGCGTCAAGATATCTAATAAACGCCAAAATGCCGTTAGGTTGTATACAAAATTTTATTAGCTATACTCAATAATTATTGTTTATCGTTTGGATTTGCTGGTGAAC
>CAJUYG010000097.1:385601-427016 GCA_910591675.1 Galerucella calmariensis | reverse complement strand
CATTTTACAAAAAAAAAAGTTTCAATAAAAAAAAGGTAATTTCATTTTACACAAAAAAGGTTTCTTTACATTTTTGTCCAAAGTTAAAACTTTTGGACTTAAAGCATCAAGAAAACTCAAACTCCCGTTTTTTGAGTATATCTTGAAAAAAATTGATATGGAACAACGATGATTAAATTATGTAACTTTCATTATATCTCAATTTTTTTTTTTCAAAAGCTTCTCGACAATTTCCGTGGACTCGGAAAAAGTTACGCGAATCTGTATACAAAAGTATTATTAACATGTATAGTTTCAATTATTTATATTATTCAATAGCCTGTTGATCCTCAAATTCTTTATTGGACGTACCGTAGGGAAAACGAAGTGAAGAATTGGAGCAAAAAAGAGGAATGTGCCATAAACATGTAATACAGACTGAGCGCTTCTCAGAAATATGCCGTCCAGAAACAAAAAACCTTTTTCGGACAGATTAAGAGAACCCACCAACATTTTTGTCAGATTAAGAAAATATGCTTCCAGGATACCGAGATAAACCTCCCCTATGAAAATCTGACTCGCTCGAGTATTTCAAAAGAACTTTTTTTTGCATTTTCAAAAATTTGTCGTAACTTATCGTCACGCCGAAATCGTCAGTTTTTTCAAAGGGAGCTTCCTTGGGGCCTACTTAACACCCCTTCCGAAAATCTGACGCGCTCGAGTGAATTTTTTTTCTGATTTTTGACTACTTTATATGCCTACCCCCACCACGCAAACCGGCAGATTAGTATACCGTTGTTATCAGAGTCACTTGGGGCATACGTTGAAATTACTTCATCTTTCGATTTTGATAGGTCTCGACGGCGCTCGAGAATGTCGCCATTTAGCGACCTCGCTTAACTTCAAGGAAAATATGAGAAAAAAACAGCTTGAAAGAGAGAGAAAGAATAATTGTGCGTGGTCAACGAGGGCGTGTATTTAGTTCCAGAGACTGACCGAATGTTCATTGCCCCCCCCCTATTTTAACCGCTGTTGCCAGAAGTGCAGATTAATTTGTACAAATGATATTTTTTGTCTCTTTTATTCGAGCTCATGCAGTATTAGGTAATACTAAACACTTTCATCCGGCAACATTGTCCTTTACAGAGAGAATTCACTAATTGGTGGTATTCAGTATATTCCCAACAATGAAGGAGTAAGGGTGTTAATATAGGGGGGCAATGAACATTCGGCCAGCCTCTGGAACTAAATACACGCTCTCGCTGACCAAGCACAATTTTCGTAAAGCTTTTTCGCAATCTGTATAAACTGAAGAATAATTCGTGGAGTATTTTTTACGCATTTTCTGGAAAAAAAAACTGTTAGATAAGAGTGAAAAAAATACTCACGTTTCTTCAGGTTCTCTATCTCTGTAATCCCTCTCTCTTTCCCTTTCGGCTCGTTCTCTGCTTCGCGATCTATCACGATCTCTATCTCTTTCGCTGTATCTATCTGAATAATATCTATCTCTTTCACGGTCGCGATCTCTATCCCTTTCGCGTTCTCTGTCCCTGCTTCTATCTCTGTACCTCGACGACGATCTTTCCCTCCTCGTCCTTCTGTGCGATCGATCTCTCGATCTTGACCTGTCTCTTCGACTCGAACTGTAACTCTTGTCTTCGACGCCGCGTAAAGTATCTTGCAGAGAGCTGATTAAAATCTTACAGCGATCATCGTTAGCGACTTTAGATTGTTTGATAAGAGATATTGCGGTCACCAAAGTTTCGATAGCACTAGCGTACTCGCCGGCAGCTGCGTCGGATACAGCCCTACCGATCGCAGAGCTAGAAACTGTTCTATTCCTCGACATAATGTCCTCGAATTCTTGTTCTGTTAGCTGAGGAATGTCGGAGCGGTGGTCAGGAGGTGGACCGCCGTACGGAGGTTGTGGCATAGATGTAGGTGGACCATATCCATGAGGCGGGCCGTGAGGTGGAACGTTGGTCGGTCCCATCGGGGGACCGTGTGGTGGTCCGACAGGTCCGTGGGGAGGACCCTGTGGTGGTCCTTGAGGCGGCATGACTGCAATATTGATTTCAACACTATTACAAACGTCAATTTTTCCGAACAATTCAAGTTTTTTTTTCAAAAGCATGCTTGGAAGATATTTCGAATTAAATATGTAAAATACAAATTGTTTAAAGCGATGATAACGGAGAAAATATGGAAAATAATAACATTTATTGGATGTAAGTTTCTCTGTTATCGCTAAAATAAGATTTAACACAATCAGTGAACTCAAAAATATTTCATTCTGGAAGTTAAAATGAACCCTTATTAAAATTTTGACCAAAAAATTCATCATACTACATGATATAGCTTATTTCAAATAAAGCAGTGCCCTATAAAATGTTAATCGTACTTCCATGGTAAACGGAAATTTTCAAGCTAAAAAAGTGTCAAAAATTGTGTGTAAAAAGTAAATGAAATACTTTTGAGTTTAAATAAACATAAAAACTATCCTAAGCCAATTATTCAATGACAAAAACTATTTACAAGTGTCAAAGTTGTCATTTAATAATCAACATATAAAATATACACATTTGCCGTCATATTTAATAACACAAAATAACTGTAAGTGTCTTTAATAAATGATTTGTGGATGTTAAGTATGAAAAAAATTATGGTTTTCAATAAATATTGGGTAAACACCACAGTTTAGGGATAAAGTTACTTATATTAAATAAAATACAGAAAATTTTGACGAAGAAAGCGATATTACATTTGAAAATTTGATAATAAACAGCAACCGATAATGTATATTGTCTAAAATTTTCAAGGACGCCAAAGGATAGTATGGAAATTACATACAACTACCGTTTTCATTAGTATACTATCAAGTTTGCAATTAAATATACACTGACTGCCAAAAAATGGAAAAATGTCAATGACTCAATCGAAAGATAAAAACATTTTTAATAAAATGAGTAATTTTTGACAGAAACTCCATCGTGACACACTGTATATCAATAAACTTGATTAATTAACCGATTTGGTGGATTAGATCAATAGCTGAAGACTGGTTAAAAAAAGTAGATCTTCTTTTGAAAATATTTGTTCATGAAAATTTTAAAAACGCGTTAAAACATTACAAATTTAATCTAAGTAGTACAAAACTATTTTACATTTTTTAATATATTTTTTTTCTACATATTCTAACCCGACAGACAGAAAGTAATTAAAAAGGTTCAAATAAAAAGTGATATAAAAATTGTAATTCTTTTTTTTATTATTACATTGTATTAACAATCCATACAAGTTATGAAAATATAATTTTGTATTCAAAAAATAATCAGTCCATAACATCATCGCTATTTTCAGCGTAATAAGTACAAATTTCAGTAGTCTCGAGTTTTATAAATTTACATTGTATCGGGGTTATTTCAGTATATCACCCTCCCTCCCGTACGGAAAAATGAGTGAAAAACGGTAAAAATTTCGAACCCCTTATGTAACCTTCTAATCATCAGCTTCTCTCTCCCCCAGTAGGGAGAAGTGAGTGGATAGAAAAGGGAAAATCCAAACGGCAACGTGACCTCCTAAATGAAACTTTTCACTATCAGGAACATCCCCTCCCCCCTTCGCTGAATGTTTTTATTATTTTATTATTAACTTTAAATAATTGATATTTATATACAAATATTTTTCTGTCTGATTTTTTTTCATTTCTCGAAATTTAATATGGAAAAATACTAGGACAATTGGTTTTTAGATAGGTATATCTCAAAAATTGGGGAACTAATTTCAAAATTCGAATTTTAAGGTATATTTTTTGGATTAAATTAAGAAATTTAAAAGAAATCCGTATTTAAACAAAAATTCTGTAAGAAAAACATTACAAAACTCGAGAATACAACACTTAGGGACAAAGTTAAAATAAATACATTTTTTTTTCAAATTATCACATCGTTATTATCACAGACGAACTTTCATAAATCACAGAATTTGCCTAATGCATAAAGATATTAACTTAATCAGAGTTCCTATTTGTATGTACTACTTTTTTTCCAATTTAATTTAAGATCACGACCGAAATAGAACAATTTACGCATTTTCCCATTCCGCGCATGGAAAAACAATTCGCTGTTATTCATCTACATTGTAGCGAGTGTAATGAATAAAATTATAAATCGGGGTTGTATGACACACAGTAAAATTACGATATCTCACTAGGATGGCCACTAAATTAAAAATACAAATTAAATAAAAATCAATAAAATTAAATTTGCATTGGGAATTGAAATTTATAAGATAACCAGCCAAGTACATCTTCAAAATGTTGAAATCAGGATCAGTTTGTAAAAAATATAATAAAACAAGAAAATTTCAGGAATTGGCACATTTATAGCAATAAAAAAAGCCTATACTTTTTGAAACTGGAAATACCACTTCATCAGTTTCAAAATGGGATGGGAATGTCTAAAAAGGCTAGGATTTATACGATATAAAGCCGAGGCATCACCAAACAAGGCTTTTACTTTTAAAAATCCCAAATTAAAAATGTCCAACTAGTTATTTACTTAATTAACTTGAAAGTTTAATTCATGGTCTGTCTTCGCCAGCGGCCAAATGTCGGCAATGATCAAAAGAATATCCGCAGCATAGCGGGTAGCAGACACGTTGACAGTTGACACACACACACAACACCTATCAGTTTATGTGTAGTTAGAATGACTTTTGTTATAGGACCCAGTGAATAGACCACGTTTCTATTGAAACTAGACAGTACTCTGAACTTGCGCTTTTGATTATCGATTATTTTTAGTGCCATAAACACCTCAATAGAATGTCATTGTCGTCAAACATTCTCGATGAAAGCCAGTTTGGTGTCGTCAAAATCATTTCTGCGGCATGTTAGGTACTGAATTTTATATTCGACGGTTTGGTCTAATCTCAACATGATTTTGAAGTTTTCATATTGAAATTTTCCTTCCTTTATTATAGCTTTTTTCAACAATTAACGTTCAACAAACAAAACATTGTTCAAAAGTAACACATCTATGAACAAACTGATCCCTTTTTAGAAAACAAGGTGTTGGGTTTTGAAAGTATCGAATAAACAACGCGGGTTAACAAATAGTGAAACTAAAATGATGTCGTTACATTAGAAAACAATTTGTGATGGCTGTTTTTCAAAGAACTTTTCGTTCTGAGGTGCATATATACAGAAGTGTTCATTTTTTCAATAAATTTGAACGTTTTCTAATGTCATTTAAATTTAGTTTTACTATTATGTCGTCGAAAATAATTTTGATCCGTTGTTAAAAGGGCTAAGATGTACAAAAACTATCCATCAGTGATTATTATTATTTTTTTTAAATATACAGTACGTTTTTTGGATAAAATGCGGTACCTACTTGTATTTTACAGAACCTTACAGGAGTTTTGGAAGAAAAAAGTTCAAGTTTTAATGGAATTTTGAACTCACAGTCATAAAGTATGTTCCAAGAGTTTTAATTACTTTAAAAAATGTTTTCAACATAAAGCTTATTTTGAATATTCGTAATAAAATTCAACATTTTTGAAACCTTGGCCAGTACTGGGACTTAGCAAACCGATAGCTTTCTACAGTATTATTACTGCTATTATTCCAGTCGACAAGACTCACTCTGTATACAGTCAACAAGTCTTTTTTATTCCTGACTTATTACTATGAACTGTATTGAAGTTTTTATGAAGAAATCCTCGTCAAAAAACGTGTGAATAGAGTCGACAGTAGAATTCTATAATCTGCAGAATCCCAGTACTGGCCAATGTTTTGAAAACTCCATGACGTATCTACAGGTCATGCGTTTTTATCACTTTTTTGTTTGTTAAATATAAAATTAACTTTTAATCCATCTGTTTCAAACCTTTTCACTTTTTTCAATTTTTGTTGGGTTTACAAGCATTGTCAATGAAATACTGGATTTTGTTTCATAATTGTGGAAAATTTAATAGATTTTTTCTACCAAAACCAACATGTAATAACGACGCAATGAAATAAACTTATTAGGACAAAATAAAATACCATGAATCACTATTGAATCTTTAGAGTTTACCATTCAGCAATGTGAAAATAACTTTTTTTTGGAAAATATCGTATCGAGGTCTATTAACAAACACTGTTCAGGTGAGTTTAACAAGTTATTTTTCTTCTTTTACCTATAGTTTGGCAAGTTTATCTGAAACTACGGGCATCGGTAAGAGGCGAGGAAACATGGCGGTATCTGTAATAAACTTACAAATGGCGTACGATACCTATTTTTCCAAGTCCATATCAGTCAATTGAGGAAGTGAGAGGGAAGAGCACGCGCTTGCCAATAAGAAGTCAGCTGATCAGGCCTTTCGTTAAAAATCACCAATTATGTAATTCGGAGGGTGTGGTAATTATGATTTTCGTACAACGCTGCCAGAGGTTGAAAAAGCCCATAACAAATTTGGAATTGTGCTCATGTTTTAATATTTATAGATTGAAAAAATATTGTTAATAAAAGCAATCCAAAAAAACAAGCACATTAAAAAATTAACGTTTAATCATATTGTTGATAATAAAAAGTCCCTTTTCCTTATTATTATCATTACATACTTAGCACTTTAGCTTTTTCATAGTTAAACGTGGCAATATCCAATGTTTTCGAGTGCATTCCTTTCATGGCTTCAGATAAACATGCCAAAGTATACTTTGTCGATATTTGCACATTTTTTATTTATGCATATTAAAATTATACGATTCTATAATGAAAAAATTCACGAAAGTGATTCATACTATAAAAAACACGCAATAAGAAATCATTTGTTTAACCAAATTTACAATAATTAATCAGACGATTCGTACGCATATGAAACCGAAAAAGGACTAATCCCAATATTATTAAAAAAATTAATCCAAGATAAAATAGATATTTTTACAATAAAATCAATTTGCACTCATTATAGTGCCTCCTACGTCCATAGTGGTATTCAGACTGAGAGATAAACCAGTACAAGGCAAAAGGCAAACCGGCGCGCCCCAAAATTGACATTCTTTAGACGTCACAGAGAAGAAGAGATAAGAAATTACAAATTTCATTCTCGTATTCAACAATACTTTTTATTAAAAAAAAAACCATTAAAGGCAAATTATTAGTCAAAAGAAACATATGGGTTTATCTGTCGAAAAGAAAACTGGCACATACTGCAGTCTCTCCCTGTATACCACTATATTGCGCGCGTCAAGTAAAATTGTGTAAACAAACGTTTCAATCCAAATACCTGTTTGTGAATAAAAAAATAATAACAAAGTGGCCATCCAACGCGATACATTTCGAAAATAATCATTATAATCGTTCCTACACATCTAAAGAGAAAAAATGAAAATTTTACAATACCGGGCCCTGGTCCAGGCATATGTTGAATCGGCGGCGGCGGTCCTCCTCCTTGCTGGAAGAAAGCCGGATTAACGTGCGGTGCGGGACCCTGCGGCGGCGGCGCTCCCGGTGGTCCCATCGGAGGCGGACCTCTCGGACCCATGTTAGGACCTTGCATGTGCGGCGGACCCTGCGGATAACCTTGCTGCATCGGCGGTCGATTCCATTCGGGACGCATCGGAGGTGGACCTTGAGTCGGCATACCTCTAGGCGGACCTTGTTGCGGTGGTCCCTGCTTATAATAGGTTACAAATTGAAAGTCGAGAGAAATAAATTTATTTACAACGAAAAATTTTATCTTACTTTATTCAATTAGTACATAGATGTTTTCTTATAACAGTAAATTGAATAATTTGATTATATTTATATATATATATATATTGTAATAGTTAGGAGATCGAATAGTTCTGTGTCTAAACATTTGTACAGAGTGTCTCTTATAAGCATTGATTTTTATCAAGTTTCCAACATCTGCTCTAATAAATTGCTATTGAAAACATCCAAATGCACAACCATCTCAACATAAAAATAATTATGTAGGTTGGTTCAAGTTCGATATACTTAATCGGTAGGTCAAGTTTTCATTATAATACAGTTTCAATACTCTTTATAGCTATTAACATACGTTCTTAAACAAAACAAAAACTAAAAATACAAAAGGGTGAACATAAATAAATGAACCCTATTTGAAAAATTCATCGTACTCCCGTGATATGAAAATTTTTACAAACAAATCAAACTTTATGGTACTTCCATGGTAGATGAATATTTTTGGAAATAAATCAATTTTTTTTTGTAAAAATTTCGTCACACGGCCATGATTCCCATAGTTTAGTTCTCAAAGAGTATTAAAAGTATTATGAGTACACATTCAATTAAATAAGAAAAAAATGTATATCCAGTGATAGTATGAATAACAAATTAAAAATTCAATAAGACCTCATAAAATTCTTGTAAAAAAAAAGGCTAGGTGTATCTAACATTTTTTTTCTTCGATGCTTCAATACAACAACTCAAAATGCATTAAAATTTCATATATAAGGTGCAGAATATATTGTTTATTGACTAGACAATCTACACTGTGGGTCGAAATAAAGTGGTACATTTTTTAATTGAAAATATTTTTTTGTTTTTTGGGCGATTCATTTTCTTTTTGCAGGGATAATAACCTAACATGTCCTCAACATGACTGTAAACTTGAAAGCAAAAATAATGTACAGGGTCGGACTTATAAAAAAATTATATAACAGTGCATTTGAGCTCGTTGCAGATGAAAACTGTCTTAGCTAAAATTGTACTAATATGCATTTTCGGAAGATAAACTATCCAGAACGGAAATATTCCGAATTTACCGGACTCGCGAAATACCATTTTTTTATTAAGTAACATTTCAACAGTCATGTTGAGGACATGTTAGGTTATTATCCCTGCAAAAAGAAAAAAAATCGCCCAAAAAACAAAAAAAATATTTTCAATTAAAAAATGTACTTCTTTATTTCGACCCACAGTGTTAGTAACAAAAAATGCATCTTTTTAATGCCTTTGAGTATATTAGTACAACTAGACATTGGTTTTAAAAAGGTGCTTAATCTAGCATTTCAAACGTAAGTGAATAATATACAAAAATATAAGAAATAAGAAGCTATGACTTGATGTTAATGAGATAAAGGAGTGCTTGGTGACAGTGGTAATATAAATGGAATAAACGGCATCTTATAGAAGTCTTAACAAAAAAGAAAACAAAGTTACATCTCAAAATTAGAAAATCCCAAGTAAATTAGAAGATTCACTCAAACTCAAACGTACTTTTTTACATCCTACTACTGAGATAGGCTAGAAATTAATAAAAACAGTCAAAAAAAGATAGGAGACTCTTTTCAAGGGACATGGATAATTAACCACTGCCATTACCATCAATTTGATAGGAAAAAATGTTAAACCTTGACTTGACAAAATCTGGTATGTGTAGATTTAAAATCATGTTTGGGTGATATTGCAGAGCATGAATAAGTTACAAATAGAAGAATTTGCATAGTAAGTAATCTTAACAATGCACACTATTACAATAATGATTGACAGGGCTGACAAAAATGTTTGCTTGTTGGGATAGTCAAAATGGAAACATGATACACACTTCATTCCTGTGGAAATTAAACTTTTTACCATGATTAGTTTGCTGTATTTATTCATAACATGTACTTATTATTGTTCAAATAAAATACACTGCATTTTTAAAATAACACAATCTTATAAATGTGCAAAATTATTCTCAGGACTTTTGTTTTCATTGATAAATTGTTCAACAACAATTTAATTTTCAAGTGGATTTAAATATTAACATGCTAAAAATATACATAATTATACCAGTAGGATACATCAGATACCCTGTAAATATATACAACTCTGGATTTGAAAAGATCATTAACCAAACAAACAAACCTCAGCTACTTTAATTGTATTTAAAAGAGGAGAATATATAAAGAATCAACTGATGTTCATCATACTTCACCTTATTTTATTGAGGAATGAATAGACTTACCATAAATTACACATATGTTCCATTCAATAAAAATACCAATATTAGGACAAAGATTACAGAATAAAAATATAAGATGTTTCACTCCAGGGCGGTTTGATTCAAGTTGCTGTCCCAAACGGACGCCGCTCTCATAAATTATGTTTACGACTCGCTTTTGTTGTCAATAACGAGACCGGTAGATACCAGAGAAGTTCGAAAAGCTTATTTTATTTTAAGCTATACAAGGATAAATTAATAGGATTCTTTATCACAAGGGTTTATTTTTAAATGTTGATTATTTCGAAAAATGTTCGGGATATGAATTTGGAAAGGTGAGTAAAAAATAAACTTGAATTTTTAAAATGAATCAATTCACAGTTTTTATCCAGCATCTTAGTAATTTTGTGATACTTATTGATAATCTAGCAGATATTCATCACAAATTCAATTAAACATACTCATTAGCCACCAGAATAATAGGGCCACTAAATCTTAAATTTTGATCTTTAAATAACGCGTTTGAATTGACAAGGTTAAAACAGTGAAAAGAGAAGCAGCTGCAGGATACCTTTATTAAAAATTTTTATAAATGTTGTAAAATACTAAGTTTGGAGTTTGGTTTATGTGTTAAATTGTCTTTCATATATTTCAATATACATTTGAGAGTAAAATATATACGGACTCTGGTATAGAGACTGGCATAATATTTGAAAGGAAATTGATTACATGGATGATGAAAAGGAAATTTAGTAAATTCGTTCAATTCCCCTTTGGTTAGCTATAGAATTGAATTTTTGTGTTTTCTTGCGTAATGTACTTGTTTATATAATATCCTTATTATAAAAATAAATCCGTAATTTTGTATTAGCAAATATTACAAAATATTTAGTGTTTAAGGTATTAAGTATTAAAGAGAAAAATATTAATATGACTTTTTGCTCATTTCAACAATTAATTAATAAATTTAAAAAATCTATACTACATAAATATAAAACACGAACAACCAATAAACACCGTTCTAAAATAACAGCGCTCGACGGGCGACGTCCCGTATAATATGCCAAATTAAAAGCAAGTAAGGACGTATCGACGTACTATACCATCCAAGTCACCAGCGGCATCGGTGCTTTACGCGATAAATTCGAACGAGTGAAACATCTTATATTTTTATTCTGTAATCTTTGATTTGGATTCATATAAATAATATTCCATTCAATACTCTCTACTTTAACTGTACCTAAACTATTAAATATCTACTCCCTTCGCCATTACATTAGGCAGTGAAATACAGTTAAAAAAAATAATGTTTGGATTGCAAAAAATTACACTGACCAATATGAACCAACATTTCTACCAGTTTTAATAAAATATGAATGGTATTAAGGAACAAAATATTGAATAGATATGTTGATATGTGATAAAAACCAAAAAATATTACAATACGATACATTTCTTTGTCGTTTTATAGGCTAGAATTGATTTAATAACATATTTATCCAAGAAAATCTTAATCTAGCTCCTAAATTTGTTCAACAAGAAAATAAACTTATTGAAAGGTTGAAATATGCCAATTTCACATTTCTATCAAAAACCGTTTGTACCTCTTAAAATATTTTAAAACTAGTTGGAATTATAAATAAATCGATGTAGATATTTTTATCCGGGCAAATGTACAAAATATAAGTTTATAAATTGATTTTTTAAGAAAGCAAACACCAATTTTTCTGCAACAAATATAACTTTGAGGATAGATAAGAGAATTACACCAAAAATAGAGTAATTTTAAAACACAAATGGTTAGTAGAAATACAACTACGAAAACAGTAACTATAAAACTGAAAAATAAACATTCTTGATATCATACATTTTGTGTCAATTAAACAATTACATACAAATAAAATTGTTCAAGAAATAAGTGGAACCTGTAAATTTTGTCAAATTCAAAGTTCAAATAGTGTGAAATAAAACTCACCATTGGCGGTCTTGGTGGACCCCCTTGTCCAGGAGGAGGTGCCATTGATCTCATACCCATGTTAGGGCCAGGACCATTAGGTCTTGGTCCATTCCATTGTGGATTACCCTGGAATCTGGGGGGTTGCTGATTCATAGCTGGAGGTCCATTAAAACCAGGAGGACCTTGCATTCTTGGACCTCCTTGCATACCAGGAGGCATAGGGCGCATGTTGGGGTTCATTGGCATTCTACCACCATAGTTTTGCATGGGACCTGAGTGAACATTATTATTAGGATGGCTAGGATGGGGAGGACGTGAATTAGCATTATTAGTAGGAGAAGGACGTGTTTTAGACTGACTTTCAAAATTACTTAGTGCTTGTTTTGTAGGAGGGGTAACTACAGGATTTTGACCGTTGATCTCTTTTTTGGGAAGGAGTTCTATACAAAGTCTCATGCTAGCTTCTGAACCCATGGAAATAACGCAAAATCCTTTGGATTGGCCATTAGCTCGATGCTCAAAGAATTTTACTTCATTAAAGTCATTAACACCAATATCATGAATTGCATTTTCGATGTCTTGATCAGTAGTCCACTGTGAAAGATAATTATTACTTTTACAATATAACTGCAGTACTTGTTACATACCCAAGTTAAATTTCCAACATACAGCTGATGTTTTCTTGTCGATGCATTTACATTATTAGTAGAAACTGTAGCACCAGAAAAATTGCCGCTACCATCGTCAGCTGCACCGGGAGGTGGATGATGATTGGAATCTCCGGGATTGTCAGAGTTATTACCACCAGGAGGAGCAGAAATTACATCATCATATAAATCTACATTTTCTCCCCCGAAATCATCCTAGCAAATGAAAATAACCTTGGTAAATCTTTCGATAATTGTGCTTGATTACATGTCTCACAAATTCGGAAAGTTTTTCATTGTTTTGTAGAATTTAAACAGAGACCTGTTGTTATTTTCCAACATAAAACGTAAATACCTTGTATACTTGTTGCTAGACGTTGAATAGATGGATGATAAAATACTACAAATGTTCTTATATCAAAAAAGCTTCATTGTGATTATTAGCAAAGAAAATGGCAACATAAACATGGTGGACAATTTATAAGAAAATCAATACTTCCGCTTCCAAGACTTATACATTGTTAATAGTTGTTTAAGAATATGTAGTAATTAATATAAAAATGTGAAAATTCATGCTTACTTGTGCAAAGTCTTCTATATCGTCGGCATACAAATCTATATCATTTTCTGCCATTTTCATGGAAGGGACGCGATTGCCTCCTTGCATCATGGCTGATGACGTGATTATTGGATCGAAACCGGTACTAATATACGCAAGCGCTAAATTTGAACCATAAAAATCATTTAGGTGATTTATTCAAAATCTAAGACGTTAAATGATACATATTTCACACGATTTATGTGAATAATTCTATAAGTTTGAACCACACACTTCCATACACCACAAATTAAAAAAAAGTAATTTTTTGGCCATTAAAGATATTAACCACTGGGGAACGACGATCGAATTAGACAGCCGCAATCATCAATTCATCATCATATCATCATGATGAGCTTGCGCTGAAATGACATTAGCGACGTTCCGAATTTAGTAAACGGTCACTAGTACATTTTGAAGCAAGAACCAGAGACAAAATCTGAGACTTCATTCAAGTTTGTTAATCATTTCCACTATAAGCGTAATAAAACAAGTATGTACATCATTTTTAAAATATAAGGGCTATCAATGATTAGCTGGCTTTCGCGTCAAGTGAGTGAGTGCCATAGAAATACTACAGCATCTCTATGATCCGAGCAGATTTCGTAGATACTGAACACGACTATTTCGAAGAATAGTAACTTTTAGTTTTATTAGTAATCTATGCTTTGCTTTTAGTGGTTATCTGTGGTACGACAAGTCGTTTGAAAAAACTCCCGTGTTTAATTGGAATAAAGTTAAATTAATAAATACTTATGTACAATTTATTTGATATGGAACTTAATAAGAAAAGTAAGAATAATTTGTCCTAATCCAAGGTGATCCCTCTTCCCTCAGTGATTTAGTAAGATCTTTTTACTTGTTCTTCAAATTCGGCGGGAACTATGTTTTTATGGTTTACTGGAAATTTTGGAAGGTAGGTAATATAAAAAAATCTGTAAGTACTTCAGCTTTAGGTCGATTTAGTTGAAAAAAATAAAACTATATGGATAGATTGCTAATAAAACGTATATTGGCACACACTTTTAAATGTAATAAGATCTTTTGCAACAATTTGTGTATCGACTAGAAGTTAAGGTTCAAATATGGCCAAAATTCTATAATTACAAAGCGAAAACCTAAAATCATAAACTAATAACGGTAACAAGCATTCATATAGAATTCTAAAATCAGGTTTCAGTAGGGTAAAAATCACATAAGTTATATCTTAATCTATTTAATTAAATATAAAATTAATCAACCATCTGGAGTAAAGAGTTGATAGTGCTCTCTTTATCTCCTCTATTAGCCTCAAATACTGTCTTAATGACTTCATTTTCAATGTTCGGAAACATTTCTTCAATCTGAAAGAGACAATTTAATAAAAAGAAGTTCAATACCAAAACAAATATAAACTAGTTACCAGCTTCAATTCAGATTCACTTAAAACTGGAATAGGAGGAGCTACATCAGCTTCAGGTGCTGGTACTGGGAACACAGCCATTGGTTTAGCTGGTCCACTGCCAGTTCTAGGTACAACCATTATAGGCTGACTTGGAGTATATACGTTAGCAGGAGCACTCTGGAAAATTGGAAATCACATTATTAGTACACATTACATTGGTTAGTAATTTCAATACTTACAGCATAACTTAATACCAAGTTTATCATGCCTTCCACACCTTCTCCTTGCTTACCATTCAAAGGGTACCAATCTTCATGTGTTTCTCCAGTTAAAACTTGTGGAGGTATGGTTATTTGGGCCCATGCAATTAATTCATCCATAGTAAATGATCGTTCATCAAATATTTCCACTGTAATTGTATTTATACCATTTGGTAAAAAACTGAAAGTAATGACTGATGAATTATACTAGTTTGCAAACATTTCAAGAATCATGCTTGCTTACCAATAAACAACTTTATTCCATCTTGGATTTTTACTTCCATTTGGATCTGCTGGTGTCTCATATATAGAATGACCTACTCTCAGTCTACAATATGGATCCATTCTAGTCATTCCATAGTTTTTAGCCAATTTAGCTTGTGCTACAGTAATGCTTAGACGTCCAGCAGGGTTGATAACATAAGACATAGCGCCTCCTGCATAATGTTGTTGAAGAGCTATAGCTGTCTGTCTATCAGCTGCTTCTTGTTGTTCCTGTATTGATGTATTAACACAAAGAAAATCTTCAGGAAGTGGGCCCAGTAGGACCTAAATAATAAATATTTATATGAATAATCATGTTTGATCAAAATTAAGACATTAAAAATTTCAAATAATTATATGTTTATTACAACCTATAAATAATTACGGAATACATATTACTCATAATTGTATTCAAGGATAATGACTAGTTATGAAGTTTTTCCAAAGTAGGTGTATCACAACTGATAACATTTTCAATACAATATACTTACTCGGTTACGTTTTTCTTTAATCTTATCTGATACTGCTGAAGCCATAATTTTGGTGACGGTAGTAACAATATTCATAAATTGATATTGAAATTTTCAACAAGTAAACATTTTCCAACTCAGCTTTTCCGCTTGTTTTGACTTTTGAGTCTTTTGACAGATAAAATTTCTTTGACTTTGACGTTAACTCAGAGTGACATGGACCCACAGAAATAAATGCTGTCTGTACTACAGACAACCTACTCTGTACACAGAAAAATCACAGAAATAATAGTTCAGTGCTAAAAACAGATCCAGTGCGGTAGACTAGAGCACGAGCCACTAACGGGAAAAATTTCAGTTACATAAGAACAGGAAATGGTCACAATGGCCACATTTGTTTTATAAAGTGTGTTTCAAACACGCCAGTTATTATGAATTTTCAAATGCTGTCCTTAAAACATAAACTATCTTGACATATTTAGCGGCGTAAACATTGCTTGCTTATATCTCTGTGGATTACTAATACCCCAATACTAATTTAACAATACAGTCTTTTTGAAGAAATTGCTGGACTTTTTTGATTAATAATTGCTCATGCGCTTTGGCCCTTTTCACTAGAAGTTAGGGTTGCCAACCCTCCCGATCTAGGCGGGAGACTCCCGCTTTTCTACCAAATCTCCCGCTTCCCGCGCCCATATTCAAACCTCCCGCATTCCGGCAAATAAAGAATACAGTAATTCAAATTTTAATAAATATCATTTTTTAAACAATCCGGCAACGCTGACTCAAACTCGCCCCGCAATCCCGCAAAGCTTAGGCGACGCGGCTTATTCTGTCTGCTCTGCTCTGTGACTTATCCTTGGGTTGTTAGTGGCAAAGCTATTTTTCAAGCTAAAGGTACGATTTGCGACTCACAATAATTTACAATAAATAGCAGCGGAGAACACGATATAATTAAACATATGAAAACGGAAAAACACAAGAAAAATACGACGAAAGGTTCACAAGGAAAAAAAATTGACACATTTTTGTTAAAAAACGATTTAGACATGGATTTGACCGCACGAGCAGAATGTGCTTTCGTTTTTCATTCTATCAAACATGCTCATATAGTTATTTATCAGCGGATTGTGCATGTAAATTATCCTCCCGCTTTCCTAATTTTAAAATCTGGCAACCCTACTAGAAGTACAACAAATAGGCTCAAGTGTAGGAAGACTGGTTTTTAATTTTGCATTCAATTTATATTGCCTGCAATAAAGTTGCTGCAAAAAGACTATGATTAGTTTAAAGCGATTTGTTTTAAAGTTCCACAGTTTGAATATTTGGTGGTATTGCGTTTATTTTTATTAAACCTAATCAGATTAGCGCTATTTATTTAAATTTGAATTGTACAAACTCAAGGACAGGATGTGAAGAAATAGTTACGTTACCAGATCGACCATTTTTCATCAAGTCAACTACATTGTAATGTGAATAGATAATAATCTCGGTTATAAATCAACAAAACTAAACTGCAGAGGCGGGTTTTTATTTTTCCACACATTTTTATTTTATTTATTTTGATAATTATATCTAATTTATATAACTAAACGTTAACTTGAGAATCTGCAGAGTCGTTAAACAATAACCTTGAATATTAATAGTCAACTGTCAATACTGTTGACCATAACACGTGACTCCTCCAGTGTCCAGCTGTTTTGGCGGTAGCCAGTTGCAAAATGATATTTTCTGTTACTTTGCTCTTACTTATTCTTCTAGTTATCTTTGAACTCGTTTCGACACTTTTAGTTTCACAAAGAACAATTTTTTATATTTCTTTCCTCTTTACATCAGTGCCATATCTCGTTTTATTCGTTTTATCTAGTTTTTTATAAATAAAATTGATGCAAAACCTGAACCGGAACTAATAATTCGCTATTAGATAAACATTTAGCGATTATCGATATAGTCGATGCACGTTTTTCAATACGCTTCTTGTATTCTTGTAAATTAAATAATGTAAATTTGATGATTCATATACAAGATAAAAAATATATTTATGATTCAGTTAATTGTTAGATTAAAGCATTTGACCAGTTTTTAAAAATAAGCTTACTAATTTATTGTATGCAGATTTATGTTTCAGGGATGCTGTGTAATATACAGGGACTTTATTCAGTTAAGCCTCTTAACTTATATTCTGGAAGTTAGTGTCGATATGATATGATGGATGTATTTATTCACTGCGCATAGATTCTATCATTAAATGAAATATTACCAATATGGATAGAGTATAGGAGATGGAATGGCACTCTAACAATTCTTTGAGCCATAAGAATTTTTCTTAGGTCAAAGATTTTGTGACCAATAGTAGAATTGCGAAGTTTTCTATAAGGTTGGGCAGCTTGACCAATGGTGGTCATAGAATTTAGATTAGGCATTAAAGTTTAAAAATAAAAGTGACTGAGAGCTAGAAAAAGGCGAAAAGAACCATCCCTTTTCAAGTAAAGATTATTGCTTTATGTGGGAAATGCAATGATTGAAAATATTTATGAGCTCTAGCGAGCAAGACTGTTTCATCAACGGATAATTCTTCGCAGGCATTTGATAAAATTTTACATGTGCCTGGTGATCTAGGTACTTGCAACAATTTATTTCAAATTTAAAACAACAACATTACCGATACCACTCGTATTAAAAAACCTACTAACCAAATTTCTATCTACCAGTTACGTGAACATAAATAAATACCAATCTAGTTGGTGCGATGCTGATGTCGACGATGCCATGCCTAACCTAGCTCGCCTCTATTCATTAATCCTTAAAAACTTGAAAAAATTCATTTGTTTTGAATATGTAATATTCGCGCATTGGCGGATAAACATCCATCTATCGATGCGGCGTTGCCGGACTTCATGTGGGATATTGAACAAAAAAACTAATTGTATATTATAGACGAATAAAATTTATTTCAAATGGACGTTTGTTTAATTCCTATGGCTTGATTTATGATGATAGTATATTATACACCGAGGTGGTGAAGACTTATTATTGACCGAGCGGAATAAAGTACATAAAGTAAAATTAACATCATCTTTCCAACTGATTTCTCCCCTATGCATTTCCCCCCAAAGACAATATATACCTACTATCTATGTTTCCCCCGTCGCCTAACTGACACGTACACTGTCTCGCTCCTCACCTGTCCATAGATTATGAACGCACCCCTTATAACATCAGCCGTTTTTGGCATTTTGGAATTTTAATCTAAAAGAATTTTTCTTCCCCGGCTTAAAAAAATATTGTTACAATGGCTTTTATTTATTCAATTTGAGACTTAGGGAACCTTACAGAAGAAAGAGATATCCATAAAACATCTTCAGTTATTAACAGGTGCAAAAGCAAGAACGATTTAACCGGGCGTATACCCAGCACGTGGGGCGAATTCTTGTGACAAGCGAACGAAAATGTCTATTAAAGACACTGTACATAACGGAGAGATAAGGGGAAATGATAAAGAAGACAAAGGATTATCATAATGTCGGATAGTCAAGCAGTCATTAAAGCACTGAGCTCTTGTGTAATCAATTCCAAAATGGTGTGGGAATACCTATAGACAAACCCAATGAACTAGGCTAGAACAATATAGTCACCTTTTACTATGTTTTCCAGGACACACTGGAATAGAAGGAAATGATATAGGTAGCAGTTGAACCAGTAAAGAGAGGGACTGAAATACCCTTTTGCGGAATCGGTCCCAATGTAATATTGGAAGAAATAGGTAAAGCCGAGAAAAATAGCAGATTTGGAAAGATCTAGTAGGGGTTAGACAATCAAAGATTCTTCTGGGAGACTACAACCTGTTGAGATCAAACGAATGTATAAGTCAAAGTAAAACTGCGCTGAGAGTTTTACCAGGGATCCTAACGGGACATGCTTTCTGAAAAAGCTCAAAATAGTGAAGGAAGAAGAAAGTAGATTTTGTGGCATGTAAAAAGGAACCTCCATCCACATACTTTCTAATTGCACAGCACCTCAGAATTCTAGGGCATAGCATAGCACTTGGGAGATTACTGGATAGAAGAGGAAGATTTACCTAGATTTACCTCCGAGAAATAGGAAGAGCTACTAGTTTCTAAGACTCCTCAGAAACTAAGTAGAAAGTAAGGGGGCACAACAGATCTTTTAGGTCTCAGTGAATGTAACCCCAAATACATACAACGGAGAAATATGGCTATAAAGTATTGAGATTCGCCAAATTTCTGTCTGCATCAATATATTTTTCTCGTACCATACCTATATAATTACAAAGAAATGAGGTGTGTCCAAATTGGTTATGCTATTATCACAAATCAGTTGTTTTAATGAAATTATAATCTATTCCAACATTTTTCCCCTCTCTTATCGCTATTTTATATTTAATCAAGTTGCGTGATACGAAATTTCTTGAATGGAATTGTAAATACGTTTCTAACGGCAACATTGCTTTGATCATAAACTGAGGCTAACCCTACCATCCAGAAATCTCCTTGTATTATGTCACGGCCGACCAATAGCGTTCGTAACGTATGACATCAGGGTCTAAAAATAGCTCTGGCATAATGAAAACCGCACATGGGACTGTAAAATGTTTCAAATAAGTTTGAGTTCAGCTTAGATCGCGCGGACGGCGGCCAGATACATATGAAATGTTTATCAACTACGACAACGAATGCTCGGATTGTTTGAAATTGTGTTTGAATGATAAAATAAATAACGTTGCCGAGTGTCAGAGACTGTTATTTCGTGAAATTTGCACATTTTCGCTGAGTGATTCTGATTTTTGTTGCAGCAGGTGGTTTTATATGAGGTAAATATTTATATTTACCCTTTTTTAATCTGCCTACGCTGTTACCTTTTCGCTTCTCTTAAATTTTTGATGATAAATTTTCACTGAATTACCATACAAGAAATTCAATAAATTTTGAACTTGCGGTTTTATGACATCAATTGAAAATTTATTTAACAAGTCATATAGGGAGTTGATTACTCGTATATTGGAATTTAAAATACGCAGCATATAGTTTTGAACAATTTGCATTTATTTTCTGCAAAATTTATTTATTTATATCAATTATTTATGCATTTATGACCATCAGAGTCTGTCGAATCTCCGACGGATTCACATTCGATTAATCAAAAACTTTGCCAATCACAATATTTATAGAGTTAGCAAATATTTCTGCTTGTCGATTGCTTTCTCTATAATTTAAGAGTAAAATGAAACCCACTGAAGAAGCGGTGAAAAGCACACTCATTCTGTTAACAGTTTTTGCCCGCTCAAGATGAATACAGAAAGAAAAGTGTTGAACTAATCCCAGAAATTGATGAAAATAATTAACAATACGGTCACTAAGAGAAAAAGAGTATATTTATTACAAACATATACGTATTTTTATTATTATACATAATAAAGTTGTCAAAAAGATGATCAAGTGAAATTAACAAACCTCTATATTATCACTTCCATCAAAGTATGTAGTTCTCACATTTTTTGCTCTACTTTAAGAATATGCTCATCTATCTACCTCTTCACTCGAATCCAAAGCACTAGGGCCAAGGCCATATGGTCAAAATAAAACGATTCTTCTTGGGTAAAAATTAATTCTTGGTAAAAACGATTCTTCCTTGGCAAAAAACGATTATTGCTCAGTTAAAAATGAATTCTTGACAAAACTATTCATGGTCGGTGAGAAAATGAGTGCACTTATGCCAATCGGTGGAAATGAAACGGTTCTTGCTCAGTAAAAAATGATTCTTGCTTAGTAAAAACGATTCTTGCTCGGTAAAAAGGGATTCTTGCTCGGTAAAAAACGATTTTTGTTCGGTAAAAACGATTCTCGCTCGGTTAAAATTGAATGCGCTAGGCAAAAACGATTCTTATTGGGTACTATTGATATATACTTGCTAGAAAATCAATTGTTTTCGTTAAGCAAAATGAATGCTCTAAGTTTGAGCCCAAATAGTTGAAAAAATGTGAGTATTGAGCTGCTTTTTTGATCCGCGTAATTTAGTCTGCAATCGGTTTCATTAATAAGTCCTTTTTCTTCCAAACTACTAAGTGCTCATACGTTAAAGAGCGTAGTTTCCTTTTCCTACATTCTTCAGAATTTGAAATTTGATGAATTTTCTTGCAAAAGCTGATTATTATTGAAACGTGATAGAATCACTGTTTTTCGCCACACCTTATTATGTTCATGCCGTAAACAGATCCACACAATATTGTCGTTCTAAATAAACTACATAAAAAAATTGTAAAACCTACCAATACGGAAGTACACTTTAAAAAAATCGCATTAAGATTGAATTCGTCGATATAGAAATCTTATTCAAATTATAACATGTTCGGATAGATTTTGCGATAGACGCATATACGCTACAACACGCCTACATGAATTGCCTGGTACAATAAAAACAATTTGATGGTTTTTGTTGGTGTGGCTCTCAAAGAAACTATTAATATGGATTTTATTCATCGAGTGTGCAGAAAAGTATATAAAATAGCGAAACTGCATAATACACCTTTTTATTTTTACGAGTACAGCAGCTTGATTAGATAAGAAATTATGTTGATAACATTCAGTGAAAAATGCATATCTTTGAAAGTAGAAGAAATGAATACAGAAAACAGTTTTATATACAATTATTTGAAGTATAAGAAGTGAAAAATTATTATTTTGAAATTTGTAATATGTCCTTTTTCACGATAGTTGATGGTATAAGTTCATTTAATTGCCAGGAGGAATTATTTGAAAAGCCTTACACCACTAAAAGTTACCAGATTTGTTACTAAAGGGTGTGCAGTTTATTTAAAAAGTAATATAACCTACAATTAATACAATAAATCTATTTATCTACGAAGTTTACTATTTGTAAGCAAATAATCTTTAAAAATTAAGATGAAGTTAATAATTAGAACGACATCACTAAATACAAGGACAACATTAGCACATTCCTTTATATCGTTTTAAAGTAGATATTACAACGGTTCAAATAAGCTTGGATAGAATGTTCGAAAGAATTTGAATATCTGTAATACCGGATATAAATGCTGATTTAATGCAAAAAGAGAAATAAATTTGAAAAATAGTACTTGATCTTTTAATTGAACTATCCACTCAATTACTTAATTTATAAAGTAAAAGGTGAAGAAGACCTTCATTTTAGTAGACAATGAAAACGAAAATAATCACGAAAACACAGATAACGAACGTTTAATGGACGAACAAGGTCAGTATTTATAGAAGCTTAGATTGGTGGAATGTTTGTTTCACCAATACACTCGCATAAAATAAAAATACTGTTGGTAATTTTATTTTATATGTAAATATAGAAACTACTACACTCCATTCCAAGATATTCAGTTTCTACTTTACACTAATATGATTGATAACCCACAATTAATTATAATGGTGAAATTGGAGATAAAAGATCGACAATTATCCAGTTTTTCTTCGTAGCGAAAGTGATAAAGATGCTTCTAGATTGTCGTAGCTTTAAAAATTTGACCTATATCTCAAATAAATTTATTGGAGTACTATTAAGGTACTAATATGTATCGTAGATTTGTTTGTTACACACGTGTGAGGCCCAACCTCAAACAAAAAACAATTGTTTTCATTGTTTTCATATTATAGATTTAGGCATAATATTTATTGTGAATCTTTGACTAAATAATAAGTAATGGCCGCCTATAAACTATTTGTAATGAATGGATATGTAAAAGCTATACCTGCAGCTGTTTTATCCACATCCACATTTTTATATCATCGAGATAGACATACTTGATTGTTATTCGATTTAAATGATATGAAAGATTAACGTTAACGAAGAGGGTAGACAAACATTTTATATGGAGTACTATCATTATCGTTAACCCCTCTATCATCTCTGTCTTAGTACGAACTATTGGAACACTGTTTATATACACATTTTTTTAATGAAATCTGAAATAAATAAATGTACGTGGGCAGTGAGAATGGCACACTTTTCTTTAGATAATTTAGAAACCCACATATTTTGTTATTGTCCACTTAAGTCTGCCGGCACTTAACACAAATCTTAAAGGTACAATTGTCCATTATCTGTTGTATTTATGGGGGGGTCCAGGAGGTCTGAACCTCCCCCTGACTACTTGAAAAGATATTGTTTTTTCTGAATATAAATTATGGTATCGCAAAATAGTATCGTTCGAAGAAAAACCTTTAATTGCCATGAATGCTTTACGATGCGGTGTTTTTTGTGCGCCTGGCAACCCTGTAAACAATTAAATAAAATCTATTTTTATTTCACAGCTTGAAAAAATAAAGTCGAATCGGATTTATAGACTACATTGAAATATAATGAAGGTTTGTGTAGCTTGTACGGCGAATAGAACAATTTTATTTAACTCCATAAACAATAATTTATAGTATAGGTAGGTAGGCCGGTTTGAGTTTACAACAAAATGTCAGTTGATCACTCTTCGATGTCAAGGAAATTTGTTGTAGGTGTGTGTTTGCCAATGATTGCTTATTATAGACCAGTAAACAAAATTTTTGTTAATATTGGATCCTTGACGGTAAAAAACCATTTTTGCTCGGTGAATGCTCGGTAAAATATGATTTTTCTCGTGTAGAAAAATAGCTGTTGAATATAAAACCATTTTTCTTGATGAGGAAGATGAATGCTCGGTAAAATATGATTCTTACTCGGTAAAATATGATTCTCACTCGGTAAAATATGATTTTTCTCGTGAGGAAAAATAGCTGCTCACTATAAAATCATTTTTCTTCGATGAGAAAGATGAATGCTCGATAAAATATGAAACTTACTCGGTAAAATATGATTCTTCTCGTGTAGAAAAATAGCGGCTCACTATTAAACCATTTTTTCTCTATGAAAAAAATCGGTAAGAGCCAAAATACGCACTAGGATAACATTTAAATATGTTTTTCTAATCTTACAATGATCCATGCCTATAACTAGCAATTCATTAGTCAAATTTGAAGTACCCACTCGTAAAATTACCCTTTATTTACACAAGATATGGGAGGCAATCCATCACTTTTCACTGATTTACTAATTAATTTCGATTCCATAATAAAAACGTATACCAATTTCACAACTTTGGATTAAAAGAATAGGTACACACTCGTACACATTTACAATGATTTTATTTGCAGCTTTTATGTGTACATTTCAAAATTTGGGTTAAGATAAAAACTGTATCTACGATCTCATGTTTGGCAAATATTTATCAAACCATTAATCATTCTCGAGTAGTCGCACAGAAATCTCATAGAATATTTGAAGCACACTGCAGCTCGTTAAATCATCGACCTGGTCAATCTATCGATATCAAATAAATAGTGATGCGCAATTACTTTCTGATGTTTCAGATGTAAAAATCTTGAAGGAGAGTATAGATGCCTATTTAGAAAAGTGTAAAATCTTATCAGATAATAATACAATCGATCATATTGATTTGGACGTATTTTAAAAGGAAATACTGATTAAACCTAGATACGTGTATTAATCGACTGTGTACTCCGTATCGAAACTTCAATCTATTTTCTATTTGTACAGGGCTGCCGCTTTTCTTTAAAAAGTAAAGGATTCTGTTGAAACCAAATTTATTATTAAAGACAACCGTATACCATTATACCGAGCGTGTAAACAATATCTAGAACCAATTACTACTTTCACAATCAAGGGCTCGAGTCAATATCTATTTATAGATCGATTTTTTCATTTCTGGACTATGCTAATTACTTACTACACCTACAACTGCACAAACATAATTTAAATAATACATTGAATCGCTTGATTTAAATATCTATTTACTTGTGTGTTACTGTTTTCTAACCTAAAAATTCTTCTTTTCACCTATATACGTGTATCGGGGATAATGTATTGTGCTGCTTATTGGTGAGCGACAGATCTATACTGCACGTTTTCTAGTTATATTGTCAGAACATATTATACTTTTCACTAATCATATTATTTCTAGACTAAAAACCCCAATAATATGAAAAATAAGCTTGGCCACTCTCCATACGTTTTCAAGGATCACAGAATCACCAGCTGTAGATCAATGCTACATTGCCGGGATAGATTTAAACATATGTTTGTGAGTAACGTTATGACATCAAAGTCTTATTTCTGTAATCCGATCTAATGCTAATTTGTTTCTAAACGTGACAATAAACATTTCAATAGCGTATTTCACTATTCAAACTAATTATTACTATAATTATATGTATTTGATCTACCGCTCGAATTACCAGCTTGCATGTTATTATAAAACGAAATGTTTCAGTGAATTTCAATAAAATTCCACATAATAGTGAATAATAAACATATATTTGGGGTTGTATAAGCGCTGTTAATCCTTTGCTACTTTTATCACGTCACCATCTAAGTCTTACAGTTGTTTTTCGTAAAGTTTCTCCTTGATTTAAGCCTATGTTCAGTTAAAGAAGTACATCGGAAACTAATTTACAGCTATTGTATTGTGCCTGTGTGAGAAATCGTGTTTCTTGCTTTTATTCCACCAGTCATGAGCTTTGCAAGCGAGATTGATGAAGTTAATAAAGTCGCTGCTTCTCACAGCGCTGAATTTAAGCGCTGTAAGTATTCGGACAGAGCTCTAAGCACAATTAGAAGGGAATTCTCGGAGTAACATCAAAAAAAAGTTTCCAGAAACCAACTGGCCTTCATATCGGACTAAAATAACATCTTTAAACCTCTCGAGAATGAAAGTGTCAGTGGTAAAAGAAGGGTTATTGTTGAATATTAAAATGGCTGTCTAAATCACACATTTCTGTTTGGCCCAGTAACTTAGTTTTCGATATTTATACCGGAAATATTTTGGCAGACCGCTTGACGCTTGAAACCGCAGTATTTTTTTTAATGTATGATGATGTAAGCATAACATAGCTAGTTAGATACTGGGAAAAATTACTCATTTTATCTGCAACGCCTCAACTAATTCAGTATAGTCGTAGTTCTGAATTATGCATTAATTGATTAGTTCATGATTACTTAAAGGTATGCTGTACGGGGAGATATTGTGATATTGATATTGCTTTTGTCGCATTCAAAGTGATAATTTAATTGCGACGTAACCGATTTTTTATACACAATAGACAAAATTAAAAATTTTCATTTTTTCTTTTCAATGATACAACTTCTTTTAAAGATAATTGTCTTTAGTTCCGCTTTGTTTTCTAATGAAAAATCCTCTAGACACTTAAATTCTTATTCAAAAACCGCAACAAAACATCCATTAAACCGAAATTACGTTAATTTCGAAATTAACATACCAAATGTATGACCTTCAAAGATTTTTAACTACATTGGAGTTGTTTGTTTCATAAAATTGTTTAATTATTATTGATACATTACAAAAGTCATTAGTGAGAAATTAGCAAATTGCTGTTGATTATTTCCTGGTTGGGATTGGGTGAGTTGTAGCGGTTTTTTTTGTTTTAACCCTCCCTCATGGACAAAACAATAATGTTTTATTAGCATAATGTCTTAGGCGGCGCCTTCAATAAAGCTTTTCCCTTCTAAACCTATCAGATAAAAAAATTTTTACTTTGACGGTTTATAAAATTAAAACCTTCAGGGTAATAATATTGTAAAATTTTTATTTATTAGATTAGTCTTTAAAGGGTGCCATGCTAATATTTCAAAACAATATTCTCAGTTTTAAGGTTTTTACTATTTTTTAAATGAATCTTGTGCTTTTTCGGAAATCTCATTACATCATTTTAAGATAACATTCTTATTTCATTAAAAAACTGTGTCCCAAAATCCTCCATTTCACAAATTTTCTTTGTTTTTCTAAATAAATCTATTTTTTGCTGAAAAATTTCACATTGTCGTCGGTTCTTATTCTAAATTTGACTACATTTTATTTGTCAGTTTCGTTCGAATGTATAATTTTGTTTTCAAATACACCCGCATCATATTAATCATTTTCGTTGAAAGTTATTTAACTGTCACAAATTTATTATGATCGAATGCCTTCTTGCTCCCGTTGACTCCAAACTATTATTACCGAGGGAAATAAATTTTTATTTCATTTCGAGGGCCAAAAAAACTGGCCATGAATTCAGTTCAGTGCAGGAGTTAGGATTTTATTGGACGTTTAAATGAAAACATTTTGTTATGCCATATTACCAAATTCAAGTTTTCTATTCCTGAAAATTTGTGTCAAAGTTGTCATTGAAATTAGAAAATAGAGAGTCTAAGGTCAGTATGGCCAACAAAAAGTGGTTTTTTCTGACAAGAATGACAGTTAAGGTCTACCATTCAAAACATAAGATTTAGCATGTTTTTTATCATTGCGAACATCTATATTGCTTTATTAAAATAATGAATACACCCCCGAAGCGTATATTTTGAAATTTAAAATGACTTTTTAGCTGAATACTCAACAATGGCCAATAATTCCAGGAACTCTTGGCAAGTAACCATTTCATTTCTGTTATTCTGTCACTAGTTATGTCAGTGGAAAAAGTAATTAAAAAACATGCAAAAATCTTATGTCTTGAATGGTAAACCTTAACTGTCATTCTTATTGTCAGAAAAAACCACTTTTGTTGGCCACACTGACCTTAAATGCTTAAACTATATACACGTATACTAGAAACTAACATTCCATCCACCTCTAACTACTTTTTATTAATTTAAGATCTATTTTTTTTTTTCTAAAGAAATATACACAATTTTAAGTTCTCTCATCCATAAACTGATAAAAGAAAAAACATAACTCACGATAGACTGGTAACCTTTACGAAATAGCATTTTTAGGAAAACTAAATTCATTATAAACACGCAATCTCACCATTACAGACAAAGAATCGAAGAAATATCATAGTAAAGCCATTTGTTTAAAAATTAGAGTAGTCCCTATTAACTCCTTACTCCTTATAGACACGATCTAACTATAACCTAACTAGGAGGAGCATTTTAAGAAACCTCACTCACACCACTAAAAGTTACTAGATTAAGATTGACAATTATGTGACAATGTATTATATTGCTCGCGTGTGACGTGTCCAATGAGGAATCAATGCAAGTCTAGAATTTGAATCATCATTGGCCACAGGCCATGGCGAAAGTTGTAACCAAATGTCACAATATTGTGAACAAAACGTTAAGATTATCATAAGTCAAATTGAATGATATAAATATGTAAAAAAAACTACTGTATGTTTAAATTATTCTCTATTCACATTTGAGCACGAACTAGAAGTCAACAGAAGTTTTGATATCGAAAAATACCATAATAAATGTACTGTAATGTAAGTAAAACTTGATGTAGAAATATTTACAATAATTAGATTTTACTTGTTTCTCAAACTGAATGAATAATAAAAATAGCACTTCATTTTTGGTTGGAATATAATACTTAGCAAAAAATAAAACAACAAACGTGAAAAAGATGTACCTAATAAAGATTGGGGTTATAATATTTTCATAAAAACACAAGATTGACAAATATCGTTGTCAATTGTATCAAAAAAGCTGTGTGAAACGGGCGGCAACTTAGCCAATCACTAGGCTGCAGAAATGCCAACTTAAATTCAAATCGCTCCTCTTAGTTTGAACACAAGGACTACGTTCATAAACTTACTCAGAGTAAGGATAGTTTACTCCGAAGCGTTCATAAATTTACTCTACCAGTATAGAGTATGCTTATATAAACGTTCAGAAACCTACCCGGAGTAAACTCTGCATACTCCGCTTTTTAATGGAGTATAATATACACTGACAGTTATGACAGTTTGGTATACAGTTGCTCAGTTCAGATTAGTGCCCAGGTTATTTTTATTGATAATATTATTCATATT
The DNA here is from genome assembly GCA_910591675.1 of Galerucella calmariensis. Classification (NCBI taxonomy): domain Eukaryota; kingdom Metazoa; phylum Arthropoda; class Insecta; order Coleoptera; family Chrysomelidae; genus Galerucella; species Galerucella calmariensis. Next base: position 397,650 of record CAJUYG010000097.1, on the reverse strand, counting down.
AATATTATTAATATTCAACTCATCCATGGTTAATTAATTTCTATTTCCGAAATGAAAAATATAACCCCAAATTTATATACACAACACAATGTCATTTGATTTGCCTCCGGCCGGTGTAGCCTCTGAACGGTTACTCCGAGTAATCAACAAACATTCTTTTCTAATCACACTTCTCTACTCACTGGAGTAAGTTTATGAACGTAGCCATCAAGGTATAGTCCGAATAATTCATTTTAAAGAAGAAAATTAGGTTCTACAAAATAAATTAGCCCTTGACAATAAATATATAGGATAAACAAGTAGAGAAACACAAAAAATTTTCAATTATTCGAAGGTAAATAAACAAATTGATAAAAAGGTATTTTGTTATATTAGCTCAAGGCAAGGTTTTATTTATTTATAAAAATACTTGAAAGATCTTTTGGTGTAATATTTATATAAATACAATGATTAAATTGATGATTAATGAAAGAGTAATTAACCGAATAGATTGTAGCCTTGGAAGGATATCTTTGTACTAACATCAGACTCAAAAATTTACTTTTACTCAGATATATTATGCTAGAAAAATGGTACATTAGTACAAGGTGGTGTGAGCACCGTGATTTTTTTAGGCCGAGGTGAGTTTGTCTAACAAGAAAGAGTTCTGTGGTTTTTATTTTTTCTCGTGCTGTCTCTGAGCACCTTTATCCATTGCACTTGCACCACTTTGTACAAAGGGTCTTTACGGAAACTCGCTTTAGTAAGCTACAGTAATAGATATGGCAACAGCGTAGTTTTGAAATGACAAATGGTAAAGAGACTGTCATCACAGCGTTGCTGCATTACCAAATGGATTTATTTATTACACTATTACGCAGCTTTGCAATTTATTACGTTTTTATTATTTTGGCCAGAGAACAAAAAATCGAAAACAAAAATCTCTTTCTCTATGTCTTTTGATGTCACGACTATTTAATCTCTTCCTAACTTCACGCTTTTTCCAAGAATATTTTCATTCATTTATTTTCACATTTTATGAGAAGTTTTTCTGAATTAGATATTATTTTCACAATTTCTGTTCGTTTTTTTGTTGTTTTGTATATTTTTTTCTTGAATCTATGCAATAAAAGTTCTATTTCTTTTGGAAATTTTGATTTCAACAAAATGTCAACAGTAAACATGTTCAACTTTAGCGACATCTATGTTAGTTTTCCGTTAACCGTTTGGATGAACACCACAAAACTTAAAAAAAAATCTTTTACGAACAAGTTCTAACCTATTACGAAACTCAACAAAATTTAGTACGAAAAATCAGAAGCTGCTGGCAACAAATTGTCTTCATGTGTATTGCATTTACTGCGACCTTACTGTTCTATGACGTCATCGCATTAGGCGATTTCTAGCGCGCTTAAATGTTATGAATTTCAAACCCTTCTAGCTCCTTTAGCTTTAGGGATTTGAAAAAATCCTTCGGTGGATGATCTATTAATAAAGTTGGAACTAAAGTTCCAAATACCAGTGCGGAGTGCACACAAGATGGTTTCTATTTGTTAACGATACATATTTACGTAAAAAATTAACAAAAGTACCATTAAAATTTCCCAAATAAATAAATTGCGAAAATAAAAATATATCGCGAGTTCGAAAAAAAAAATGTTAAAGGCAATAATTAATAACACCAATAAAAATGTTTGTACAAGTAAAACACGTTTTTTTATGGCTTTGTTTGTACGAACTGCAGCCTTAATAACTCCATTGTTATACTTTTCATATTTTATTAGCAAACGTTCTCGAGAACGTGAAAATATTTTTACACAAAAAAACAATCAAACCGTTTATATGTAGGCAAGTACATTGTTCTTTGATATCAATCGAACAATATTAATGTTGAAATTCTTTCGATGACAGCTGTCGCTTTTAAATTGATTTTGAGTTTATTTACAAACTATAATATGTATAAAGTTCATTTTCCACGTTGCGTTAAATCGCGGCGACTTGTTGCTGGGACAAATTGCTGCAAGAAAAAGTACAATCAGAACATTGATAGTTTGTTGCTGCGACTTATCCTTGATTGACTTGATTGACAGTGACAGCAATGTCAGAGCGGAGCAGCCTATAGACATTTTGGGTTGGTGCGACAAAATCCACCAGAAAAGTTACCGCAGCGACTTCTCGCTCGAAAATTAGGCGGAGTAGAATTAAATGAGACCTCTGGCGGAAAAAATTGTAACTGTCGCAACGAGTAAAATAATTCGCTTTGCATTGTTTTTGTATTATATTCAAGTCAACGTAATTACCGTAAATTCGTGCTTTATTTGTTTAATTTTGTGTCAGTGACAAGTTTAAAACTGTGTTTTCTATTTAACTCAACTGTCATCATTTCAGAGGTAATATTCTTATATAATCAGAGATATTATGGAAGAGGTTATGTTATTCTATTTTTTGTTTTCATTGGAGATCAAAGAGAAAATAAGTCGGTATTAAAGATTAAAAATATTACTCAATACAAAGCTACCTTCCCTGCAACTTTTGTAGATATAATTGTATCAAAAATAAAATAAAAACACGAAATCAGACCTAAAACTAAACAGTTTATTGAACGCTTGTTGTACTTTTCACAAATATCAACCATACCTATTACTCAAAAAATAAAAATATTAGGAGTCAAAATTTAGTTTAACAACACAAAATACTAAAGCACAATCAAAGAAGAAGCAAAAGTTTTACAAAACGCACGTTGAAAATAACTAAATCAGCAAAATAAAACCACTTAAATATCAAATGGCTTATACGGCAGCTGATTTGTTTTACACGTTGCTAAGATGACGTTGACATTTCAGAGCGCCATCTATCGAATTCTACTTTTCCCAATAAGTTCTAATTCATTTTCGAGTTGCAGCGTCAACTTGCACCGTGGAAAATTGACGCTAAATGGTATAGAAATAATTATAATACAATCCGGTCCTTTTACATTTCAGATGGGCATTCTCGGGTTTTACCACTTAAGGGTCTAAAACAACTATTTATATTTTCCAAAATTTATTAATCATAATAAAGAAATTACAACAGAATGTATAGTTATCTGGTGGTAAAAATATTTATCTGGTAGAAAATGTTCGCCATTGACCCAAAAAAAGCTATTCAAAGGTTAATTTATAATTAAAAAAAAATTTAATACTCTTCTCTAATTAAAATTCTTGTCTTGTTGTTCTGGAGGACCAATAAATTTACTGGTGTACTCGATTACACTTAAATTTCGTGTTATTAGACGGTAATAAATTAAAAAGTTGGTAATTTTATAAGTTTATGTAAATATTATGTGAAAGAGTTTCATGTATCATAAAATAAGAGTAATAATTATAGCTTGGAAAATAGCAAAAGCGACAAATAAATGGAAAAATTCTATTTTTCATACGAGCACTGTCCAAAATAGGTTTTTAAACGTCAAAATTCAACTGGAAAGTAGACATTTTTCGCGTACTGGTCAGCCATAATCAGCTCTGACAACCAAGTGACTTACACCACATGCCTAAACAACGAGATGCTAAAGAACCATCCTTTATGTCGATCCAACGTTGCCAAATGAGTGACTGTCGTTCCTGTTGAATTATTTTTAGCGGGACTTTTGAAAATAAGAATATCTTTAATTATTGAGAGCCAAGCAGGGTTGGTACTGTAACAAGAAATATAAAAAAACCGTAGTTAATATAGACAAAGGCTATGTAGTTAATGTAAACAACTATAGTGGTTTTCATTTAAATAATGTGAATCAATTCGGGGGGTAAATTCTGTTATTTCCAATATATTATGTTGCGTCTAGTTTTCTCTCGTCACTTATTTGATTTATAAGCACATGTGAATATTTTTTTGAGAAAGGGGAAGGGAAAATTAACTGACACAGATCAAAGTGTAACTATGTATGAAAATATCAGAAAATAAGAGATAGAAAACTAAAAAACCCAGGTCCAAACCGGGCTTCGAACCTTGGACCTCTGCGTTTTGAGCTCAGTACGCTACCTACTATACTAATCTTTTCACATACACCATATTGAAGAGAAGTGCATGGACGCATGCGTAATCGCAAAAGCCACATGTAGTTACTATTACATTTGACAACGTTGGATTTACATAAAGGATGGTTCTTTAGCCTCTCGTGCCTAAACACACAAACTTCAACTCCAGCTGATCGTGGGACTCAGCCCAATATGGCCAACCTGTCAAAGTAAGCTGTTCTGGAATGGTCTATCAGTCCCTCCACTTTGACTAACCGTTCACGTTCACTTTTATTAATATTCTCAATTCAATGTTGGCGCATATTTTCTACTATGAGCTCATCTTTTCCATTTCTAAGGTCAGCTCTATTGGTGAGTGATTATTCACTACTATTATTTATCTGTAATATCTTTCGATAATAATTGTTAGTACTGCCCGTTCAGCGTAGGCGTTGGGTGGCGCGCATTTCAGATCAATTTCTATTCAACATTTTTTTTAATGAACCATGATAGACTGTTGCCAATCGGTTAAGTTAAATAGTAGATGCTGGGCTTCAATTATAAACAATTTTGCGTTATTAGTCGAATATGTGTTCAAGGTGCGTACTATGTATCTTTGTTATTAAAAATATTCAAATCGAGGCAGGTGTAGTGGGTGAATTATAAGTGACGGTGTTATGAGTGTTATGTTGTTTACGTTTTCAATTGGGAACATGGTACGGCCTTAACAGTATTGTAAATATTTCAAGGTAATACGAAAAATTAATATTACCATTACAATTACCAATATATGAAGATACCACAAAAGGCTTAAGTAGGCTTCGAAAGGACGGCAGTCTGAGTTTGACATTGCTCGAATATTTTATGTTGGTAATAATGTGCGTTAAAAATGGTTAGGTTAGGTGAAATTTGGACGATTTTGCAGTTGATGTGGCTATTTTTCATTCTTTCCACTACTAGCTATGAAGTTGACAATTATTTCTTCTTCTAGCCAACTGAGAAGTTGTATCATAGTGGTTAATATTTTTTTCTATTATTAACCTAGGTCAATAATGGACAAATTCAAATATTTTGAGAATTCAGGGATAGTAGTTCAACAAAAACTTGTGCAACATAATTTTGTATACCCAGGGGATTGTCTTTAACATATTTGCTGCTCGAAATTACCTATCAAGATGAAATTATTTGAATATAAATGCCATTAGTTCAAACGCGCTCAACCAAAAATGACTGATGACATAACGAGTACGTTCATAATACGCTTCTCGTTGTGCGTTCGCGAATTATTTTTAATTCAGATCAGGTGAATATGGCGGATGACTTTTTTGCAGCAATAGCCGAGTATTTTAAACTATTTCAACACCTTGCCAACTGTTTTTATATTTTACAACATACCTCTTCCTTCCCAGCATAGATTTAAAAATGGATTTTTTTATTATTTACATCTTTACGTGGCGATTTTTATTAAAATTTCGTGTAGTAATTAAAAAATGAATAATCTTATTGAATACGAAAAAGCCTTGGTTTCTTTCACACACTCTGTCTATTCTACAAAAAAAATGTTTGTACAGAAAAGCGCTAGCCGAGAATTCAAGGTTACATTTAAAATTTAAATGAAGGAAATGGTCCATGTGTTATATGATCCATAAAACTTTGACGTTATGGCTGTTTTTATATATTTACTGCTTTTATTTTCCGCTATACACACATTGTTGTTAACAAACCAACCAACCCGAAGTTATTTTCAACAAAAGGCAGTAAATTATGTTTAAACTCTATAACAAACTTGTTTTTTAAGGTTTATCTGTTACTTGTTTATATTAATCTTGCTGATGTGAATAGGTTTACGAAAAAGTTGTGGATTTTCGGATAAATTTAGTAGCTAGAAGCAAAAACGACTAACAAAAATGGTGTGGATATTGGTAAATATTCAAAGTTACGAGCATTGTTGAAAAGGCAAAGTGATGGGTATATACCTAAAAAGTCTAGGGTTTTTACAAAGGAGGAAGTGGATCGGTTCCTGGATATGGCACCTGATAATGTATATTTGATGATAAAGGTTGTTCTAGTATTAGTAATTGGAGGTGCTATGCGTTGTGACGAACTAATTCATTTGAAAATTGATGACATTGAAGATATGGACTCGGTCCTGGTCGTTAAAATTTTTAAGACAAAAAACAAGAAACATCGTTTGTTTACCATTATAGGCGATAATTATTTGCGTTTATTTCGAAAATATGTTGCACTACGGCCATCGAATATACAGGAACGTTGTTTATTTTTGAAGTATGTTAATGGGAAGTGTCAAAGAATGGTTGTTGGTATTCACAAAATTAGTGCCGTGCCGCAAGAAATTGCAAAATTTTTGAAGCTAGAAAATTGGAAGGAGTATTACTGGACATTCGCTAAGAAGAACATCTGCTACACTTCTTATTGATGGTGGTGACCTCACTTGTTTTAAAAGACATTGAGGTTGGAAATTGAGTAGGGTAGCAGAAGGATATATTGAAGAATCACATATCAAGAAATAGAATACTGCCAGAAAAATGAGAAGAATGGTTGTTGGTATTTACCAAATTAGTGCCGTGCCGCAAGAAATTGCAAAATTTTTCAAGTTAGAAAATTGGAAAGAGTATACTTGACATTCGCTAAGAAGAACATCTGCTACACTTCTTATTGATGGTGGCGGTGACCTCACTTGTCTTAAAAGACATGGAGGTTGGAAATCGAGTACGGTAGCAGAAGGATATATTGAAGAATCACGTATCAACAAAAATGCCAGAAAAATATTGCAACCTGACAAAGAAGGTACAAGTACCTGTTCAGATATTTTCTCGAAAGTTTCATCAACAGTTACGGAGAATATTTTGAGTTGTTCCAACATTAATGAGAATCTTTTGAATTGTTCGAAAATTGTTAGTTATAATTTCAGTGGTGCTTTGAATTTTGGCAATAATTGTTCCAATTCTACATTCAATATCACTATAAATAACAAATAAATACTTATATATAGTTGCCCAATCAGTTTGTTTTACTAAGTTTGTAAGAGACAATGTTTTTTTCATCAAAATTATATTAGAGAGCTCAAATTCAATTACTTTTAGTCCTAGGATTAAAAGAGTTGTTAAGCAACGAGCAAAGTTTTGTACGGTAAGGGAATTGATGGCTTTTGCACCTGAAAACAATACAAAAATTTCAACATTTTTTGATGGTTGGAGAAAAATATATATTATATCTAACTGCAGATTATCTAAATAAAATTTGGTTTTAAAAAGTTAACTAATTTGTCAGATTAAAGAAAATATCGAATTTCATTAGAATTGTGAAACTTTAAAACGTTTTAGTAACGGAAAATGTGGTTAAGCAGATAATTTAAATAAAATTTCGGAATTTCCTAAAAGCGGTTAAACAAAATCATGTATCTACGATATCTTTATCGTGTCTACATTTTTTAACACTGCAATTCTGAGAATAATTGATATATTTATCGAAACTTTTTAATAGAAAATAATATCGTGAAAGTTATAAAAGCAATGATAGATACTGAATGTTTAAGCACAAGAAAACAATATGCTTTCAAAAAGAAGACTGATCTATGGGGCGAGAAAATTTTGCACTTTCATGGATATAGAAAGGCATTTGACACGTGGCACATCACATATTGCTTGAAAACTTGCAGCAACTCTTAATCAAACTGTTTATCCACACTGTTTTATCAATTGCAGCATCTATAAACAATTTTAATCGCACATTTTAAAAAAAATTAAATTACTAAGTATTTTTTTTATTCTGTTATTACTAAGTAATTATATGCATTGTATTGGCAATGGTAATGATCAAAATCAGATCGATGAAGCTAAACGATCTGACCTCATAGGGAACGCTTAGACTTAGACCAACTTTTTTTCTCTCTTCCTACAATGAACAACCGAGTACTGCCAACCTATAATCGGCGAAATAATTAGAGGCCTGGGGGAATTTCGTATTTAAATTTTATGCGCACGTTTGTTGTTACTAGTACGCGAATAATTTTTAATTTAAAAACGTTGTCGTGTAGTCGGCCGGCCTCAAAGAAACTAGGCGTGATTCTAATACAAATAATGTATTTAAATAGCTCTGTATTTGAAATTCACAATTGTTATGTCAACGTGCTGGATCTATATGGGGTGTGAAAACGACAGAGATCGTAAACATGTCAAATATCACATCGCAGAATGACTTGAATCCATCTTGAATCACGTAGTCGTTAAAAATGAGTATAGAAAGCAGATTTTTTTTGTTATTAATAACTTTAAGTTGTTTATATTTGAGAAATGGAAAATTAAGAGCTTCAAGGTCTAGGTTTGAGAAGACAAAAGTTATGGTCATTGGAGACGACAAAGAGGAAATAAATGTAAGGATAGATACAGACAAAATAGAGCAAGCTGAACATTTTCAGTTCCTTGGAACAATATATTAATAATAGAATAGTTAAAACTAACAAACTATACTATGCCACGAATACAAAATTTATCAACAAAAAAGAAATATCTAAAGAAACGATATTGAAAGTATTCAAAACAATATATCGACCAATACTTACATATGGATGTGAAAAATGGGTGTTAACAGGACAAAAAAAAGTAAAATACAGGCGACAGAGATAAAATATTTGAGAAGAGTAAGAGTAAGAAGTAAAAGAGGATAGAATGAAAAACATAGATATCAGAAAAGACCTGGGTAAATAAATCAACCTTAGAATTTGTAGAAGAAAGACAACTACAATGGTGGGGACATTTACAACGTATGAATGAACGAAGACCAGTAAAGAGAATATGGAAAGCAAAAATTGAAAAATAAAATAAAAAAAGGGGCAGACCAAGAAAAATTTGGGATAAGGTAATTGCTGGATTACTGGATAAAAGAGGAAGAAGCTGGATAGAAGCTATATATATATTAAGGTCTAGGTTTGAAAGAAAATCCGCTTGACATAACAAAGAAAATATCCTTTACTAATTAGCTGGGTTTGTGCTTTCTTTTATATTCATGTCCTTGTACGTACTTCTTTCGTTTTGGACGATTTCCTTCTTTACCCAACGAAAGAACAGATTTTTTTCTCCGAATATTTAAAGAGATTTTAAATAAAAATCAGCTGGTTTCGTAACGAGAGGTTAACGGAATGAATAATAAGGTTAGAGTTATGTTTATGAAATTATCGGAATTACACTATATGGGTGGACTGGACACCAAGCAGAGCACAACCTTTTGATCCTGTGCCAACAATGCTAAACATAAAAGTATTATTGAAAACATGTTTGATATATTAGACATGCTAAATTTATTTTATTGGGTTTGTCATATTTTAATGGACTTGTGAAATTTTCGTTGTTTATAGGTATATATCTTTTTTTTAACAAGATATTAGATAACGTCAAGATAACTAGGGTAGGGTTAACTGAACATACTTAACCTTTTATTAAATACTTTTTTCGTCATAATTGCCCATAAACCTTCTTATTTTATTTATATTTTTTTGGAATTTTTGAATAAAGATATTTTATGAAAATTTTTGATATTGAACTATTTTCTCGCACTATTGACACTACATTTGGTAGTCAGATTTTATATTTGAGATCTTGTTGAAGTTTTTGAACTTTTTTTTAACCTTCTGGTACTTCTGTGGAATTTTTTTTATATTTCCGTGGTTTTATTAGTATTTTTGTTGATTTCCAACCAGAGTTTTGAACAAGTTTTCTACAAATTCAAGAAAAAATAATAGCTAATAATTATAATACCTTAGTTGATAAAGCACTGCTCTAATAGGGTACAAGCATAAATTTTGCTATTGGTGGAAATTGACGCTTTATCAGGTCTGCTAACACCTTGCATGCCTATTGTTTCAAAAAAATATAAACTTTACTTTTAAAACGACTTTAAAAATCATAAAATTGGAAAGTCCACCAAAACGCGCTTTACGTCATAAAGATGGCTGCCCCATGGTGTGACGTCATTTGTTTACGTTCTTATTCGTGTATCACGCTCTGAGTTCTTCTAACCTAATTTGTTTCTGAAAGATGCTTTAAAAATGGATAAAGCCGAAAAAAAAACTTTGTATTCCAAGTATTGCATTGTTCCAGTGTGTAAATAAACGTCTATTAAAACTCCAGACAAAATATTTGTTACTTTACCTGGTGGCGCAAGCAAAAATACCCTCGGAAATATCGAATATTTATGTCCACTTTCCACTTCACGTTGACTTTTAGAAATAAACAAAAGCACACACAAACACGTAATGGTTTCAAACAAACATATAAATGATATTTTTCCGTCGATGAAGCAATTAATAGTTGATTAAAATACAATATATACACACAACTACACATAACCTGAAGCAATACCAGCCATATTGACATAAGTAAACACAAGAGATATGGCATCACACGTATCATCGGTAGCGTTCGGAAATCCTCGGGTTGTGGTCGGAAAGTGCATTGAAATTTGAATTTTATTTTAAAATTTGGGAGTTATTTCCAATGGAAACTCGTTTATTTCCTATTATTAGTAATTTTTGATGTCATATTAACTATTATAAATTAATATCCAAGCAAAATATGAAATATGCGTGTACTCTATTATACATGAATTTTATAAAATTTTGGTTCCATTCGCGTTTTCCGTTCCTTGGTTTGCCACCCCTAGTTTTGATCCTGTGTACGCCTGTGACACATCCTGTATATGTAAACAAAAACTCTCCCTATACCCGAAGGTGTAAGGGTGGGTAAGTAAATATTTTCCCTATAGATAAAATTGGTACATTAATTTTAATATTTTGCAATTTTTTTGCAATTGATTTTGGACAAACTTTGATACCTGATTGGGCTGGGTTGCTGATGCTTATTTTATTTATTTATAAAAAAAATTTATCACAAAAATGTATCTCCAGCTCTCCTCATTCCCTATTAGTGGTTTTTTTAACAGTATAAAATAAACTAAACAAGCTGAATGTTTAGATTCTCTAAATTGCAACCAATATTTATACAAAACCAAGGTCGCCGCCACAGCCATAGCCATCCTTTCTTCGTGATGTGTGTTTTCAATTAGACGCTGTTTTATCAAATATTTACCCAAACGATAGATACAATAAGGTTCGTTTCGGCTTAAAACCGCAATTTTTATTGAAGTTTTCGTATGTGTTCCGCTTATATGGTATATAATTAGTTGCTTTTTTTTTGTTGTTATGGTTATATGGGTCCCAAATGGATAAATGGGCGCAACTAATACAATTCTCTCGGCATATTTCATGCTGTTGGTAGATATGGATAAATTAAGTTGTTCACAGGACAGGCTTTCAATAAAATCGTTGCTTAAATTGAATGTTCAAGTTTATAAATAATAGAAATTTATAAAAAGGACCATTTTTAACAAGAGATGTTTTTTTTTTCATTTATTTACCGCATTAACCACTAGGGTTATTTGCGGGAATATAATATTATACAACAATATTAAATACAAACAAATTTTAAATTTTGTTAAATAAGACAGTGTTCTTTAGGAAGTTTATTACATTGTCCATTTTTAAAACTAGGGAATCTTCAATTTGTTCTGGTAATTGTGCTATCGTTCTGGCTTGATGGTACTGTGGACAGCTTTTTAGGATATGGCTAGAGGAAAGTTGTATATTACAATTACATCTTGGTGGTTCTTCTTTTGTAATGAGGTGTAGATGCGTCAATGCTGTATGACCAATACGGAGGCGGTTGATAATGATTTGGTTTTTTCTTCCCCGTGGAAGAGGTAGCTTTGATCTCACTCGAGGTTTGATTTCTTTAAGCTTTGCGTCGTTCACGTTCCACAATTGCTGCCAGGTGTTATAAATATGGTCCTTGATGGTGATTTCAATGTCTGTTAGAGGAATTAAGGAAGTATTATCAATTGTGGGATTTGTAATTGAATTTTTGGCTATTTGGTCCACTTTCTCATTGCCTTCGATTCCTGCATGCAGATTCTGTAAATATTCAAAATTCGCCGACAAACGATACAAGGGTCGAAAAAATTGAAAAATAAGAATTTTCAAAAAAAAATCACAACATTCTTTT
>CAJUYG010000097.1:359982-373683 GCA_910591675.1 Galerucella calmariensis | reverse complement strand
AGTGTTTTCACACTAGCTTCAGTATAATCAGTTCCATCTCTTTTTTTCATGTTAAAACCATAATCTTCAAGAATTTTTGCTATAACTTGTTCAGAAGTATCCTTTTCTAAACGTATAATTATGTGCGTCCAGAAACATTCTAAACTGTTCCCACGCAGACTTTTTTGTCTTCATTGTATTTCGCGGTATACTTTGCTTAATTGTACTCTCTATTTCATTTATTGAATTATTTCCAAATCTTGTATTATTCATGTTAATAATACTTATTTAAATTTTTGAAACAGTTTTAATAATTTTTAGACAGTTAAATAAATAAATAAACAGCTTGGTTTCCTTAAAAACCACTAACAAAGATTTTATATTGAATTTTATCACAGAGTGATAGAATTTTATACACATAGATTTGATATATTAAACGTCAAAAAATTTCCGTGACAAGACAAAAAATTGCCAGTTCAAAACCTCTAGTGAAATAGTCAATTTAAAATGTAGACATTTCTGTATCTGTAGAGTAGGGAAGATGAGTGTAGGCTCACAGCACTTATGCCACAAGTGACCCATTGTACATCCTCCCGAGGAGTTGTCCTCCTAGGTCATCGTCCATCCTGTCCTTTCCAGGAAGGTGGACAGGTCACTAGGAGACATATCCTTTATATCGGCAGGTGTAGGCCAAGACTCACCGAACACACACTCTTTTATTGACGATAACTTCGGACAGTCGCATAAGACATTCCTGACAGTTTCATCTTCCTGTTCACCCATCCTGCATAGAGATGTGTCCACTAGCCCCATAGTATGGAGGTGTTTCCTTAGTAGACAGTGGCCAGTCAGAAATCCTACTGTTGAACGTAGGTTTTTCCTGGCCATCGCCAAATATTTCTTCGGCAGCTTCCCAGGGTCGCCCAGGGTGATCCTGGCAAGACTGCATCCTTTGATTTCATCCCATCTCTTAAAGGATTGAGCATGGGTGTAACGTTTGGCTAGTTCCGCAATTGTCGAAGTCGTTAGGCCGTAGGTGTCACTGGGTCCTAAAATTTTTATTCCAGCCGCTTCCTTGGATAAAGAATCGGCAATGCGATTACTATTACTTTTGTCGTGCCCTTTAACCCACCTCAGGATAATATTGTTATCTGCCGAGGCGTTAGCTAAATCTTGGTGGCACTCTAGCCACGATATAACACGTCTGCTCAAGGATAATAAGGCTTTTTTTTTGTTAAAAGTATACACAAGTACTCACAATCACCTAAACTACAAAAATAACAAATTAGGCCATGGTGTTTTTAGAAAATAACCGAATATATTATGAACCTTGTGAAATGGATCAATAATATTTATCGACATATGGATTAAATAAAAATATTGAAAAATTAAATAAATTTTATCTCTCATTATTATCTTTTATCTGTAACCTAGCAGATCGTCAACAATTTTTCACGTATTATTATTTTGTTTCAGACTTCCTTCACCTGCACATCGTCAGAGCTCGCGTAGGTGATTTGAATATTCCGGATTTACGTTTTTTTTTATATTTGTAACACCCTGTGAGACTACGTAACTGACTGTGAAAATAATTAGTTGAAGACGAGTGTCCCTAGAGCCCAGTCTGGTTAATTGTGATTTTAATTTTAAAGAAAAATAGTGATATTATGTATAATTTAAACGTAGACTTGGCCACGTCGGCCCAAAACGCCGTCAACAGGTAAAAAAAATCAAAATCGAATATTCCATCTTTTACTGAATATAATTTTTTTTAGCCTCTTGGTGGAGGGCACCAATTCGACCCCGCGAACGCCGGAGATCCTCAATTCCCTCATAGCCATGACCAATCCTATGGATAACTATTCATTTAACGACACCACCACGAAAAGATCCTTAACAAACGGATCATCTTTTGGGCATTTTAATTCCAGTAGTGACTCCAATAGCTCAAGCAGCAGTCAGGTGAGAAAAATTTGCTTCATCTATGAGAATACGTTTGTGAATAAAATTCCCTTTCTGTATCGACTCTTATTATTATTAATCTTAATTATTATCAATTTATTCTTTGATTAATACTGTCAAATCTTTATTCATCTCATAAATTAATCTTAGATGCACTCTTGATAGTTTAAAATCGATCTTTATATCCACAACAATACCCAGTAGACTTCTTTATTTGTTTCCAGAGATAACCTTTATTTATTTTCTGAAACAAATATATGATTCTCAAAAAAATTGCCATATTATAGAATCCTACCGATAAGTCAGAAATTTTAAGATGTACTGATCGTTGTAACTCATGCCCTACGTTGGGCGCCAATTTTTAACGCACTCATACCTATAGGTGAAAAATTTTTAAATATTAATTTATGAAAAATGTTATTCTTGATAAAAAGTTTTGCTTGTTCTGAAACCCCATAAAATGACATAAAATTTAAAATTTTCAAAACCCGTCTCAATTTATGGCCAGTTTTATGAAAACCTGGAGACATTTCTTCACATATTGGCTAATATCTCGGGAACCTTAAGGCTTGCAAGGTTCTAGTCTACGCCATTCGATTCAGAATTGAATTTTCTATAAAAAGAGAGATTTTGAAAATTATGAGTCTTTGCGAATTAGTATAAGTTTCGGTGTGGACTTATAAAATCCATATCCAAGGTTTTTCGATGTGGTAAATTCCTGTTTGTATAGAAAATTCAATTCTGAATCGAATGGCGTAGACTAGAACCTTGCAAACCTTAAAGCTCCCGAGATATTAGCCAATATGTGAAGAAATGTCAAAAAGTCAAACTCCAGGTTTTCATAAAACTGGCCATAAAATGAGACGGGTTTTGAAAAACTTGAATTTTATTTCATTTCAGGAGGGCAAAACTTTTTATAAAGAATAACATTTTTCAGTAAATTAATATTTAAAAATGTTTCACCTGTAGGATTCTCCATCCGTCCCATCTAGCCCCAGGCTAGAGCACTCTGCACCTGAGAAAGTGGAGTCCGATAGAAATTAATATTTCTAACAAAAATATTTTATGTTTAAAGGTGGAATCGCCAACGACAAACCCACCGAGCGTCCAACATACTTGTTCCCAATTAATAAAAGCTGGACTCAAGCTTACGATCGAACAGAAACGAAAACATCAGAGCGACGGAGAAGATCTTCTGGATTTGGATAAAGTCAAGAAGATCAAAAAGAACGAATACAGCGAATCTGAAGAGGATAAAGTGAAAACAGAAAGTGGAGTAAGTCTAGATTATTTTCATTGAAAAATTTGTAGTTTTATGTAAATTCGAACTGCCTTGGCAACGCTGTAACTATATTATACAATTTACTTATCCCCAACTTGTCTGCAAACTTTGTTTTCTAGTCGAAAATTATATTATTGGTCGTTGCCAAAATATCTGATTGAAGACATCCTGTACAACATCAATTAATATTAATTTACGTCCGAAATATACTTCGATCAACTGACATTTAAACAATAACCAATGACAGATGACATATTATCCAAGGCGTCCCCAAATCGAAAATAGAAAATATAAATTATTGATGTCCTACTTGTTTTGATTTAGAAAAATGTTAATGTATTTTTATTGTATTAGAAGAAAATATGAACGAAAATCTTGTGCCAACGGATAATAACTATAATACAGCAGTACGAGAAATCAACTGCTTTTTGGCAAATGCATCAAAACATATTGAATTTCAAACTGATACATATCAATTGGACAACGGCCAAATAACGACAGCATTTTAGTTTTGTTGAGATCTATTATTTTTTAATTCGTTTTATTTGAACGAAATTATATTTTAATTTGATAAAATATACACTGGATGTCCAGAAATATATTAAATGTTCATACTAAGTGCTATAAAGATAACGCTTGAAAAAATTCGACAAGTTAAATCAATTAAGTGATCAATTAGAAAATATTCAAATTACAAACATAACCTTTTAAAAATAGTTATGATCACAAAGATTTTTGTCCTAAATGGATTAATCTCGATAATCCAAAATAAATATAGAAAAAAATTGAATAAGGTCGATATGTATCAGCTCTTGTAATGGAGTGTTCTTTTCAGTGTTTAATATCACGTATGACAACAATCTTTATTTTTTATTTGTTTTGATAACAAGGTTATAAGAAATAATCGATATCAATCATTTTTTTTTCTCTTACTGGAATTATAACAAGGACTTTTTGATTTTGTATTTTAACAATTCATACAAAAATAAGGAACCTTCTAGAAATTAACAATCAATTTCGATGACCAAACTTTAAGTCTTGCACACTTCTAAATTTTGTTGGAATTCCCCTGTACATTAAATTCACAAGCGTATTTATCTCAACTCTGCCATGTGCGTTATCTAATTTTCCACCCATACTGATCTAAGCGCAATCGGTTTTTTCCTTGCTTTTCTGTGCATCTTTTTGACTAGCGTCCAGCCGTTGTCATAGCATGGCTCCCGAAGATGAACGATAGGCGCCAACGTTGTCAAATTTAGTAGTAACATAACAATATTGAAGTAAATATGTAAATATCAGAAAATAAGAAATAGAAAACTAAAAAAAAACAAGAAAACCCGGGCCCAAACCCGGTTGATAAAAGTGTAACTATGTATAAAAATATCAGAAAGTGAATAAAAAACGAAAAAAAACCAGGTCCTAACCGGGTTTCGAACCTACGATCTCTGGGTTGTAAGCTCAGTATCCTTAGCCTACCAACTGGGCCAATCTGCTTACATTCAATCACATCGAATGGAAGGTTAAAGGCTGCTTGGACGCATGCGCATCACAACTACTAAATTTGGGGGTGCCAAGCTTCAATAAATTAAATTTGACAGCGTTGGTGCCGAGTCGGGTAAATATGCTCTCGTTCTGGAGCCATGCCAAAGATCACAGAATAAAAATATAATATGTTTCACTCCAGGGCGGTTTGATTCAAGCTGCTGTCTCAAACGGACGCCGCTCTCATAAATTATGTTGTCAATAACGAGACCGGTATATACCAGAACAGTTCGAAGAGCTTATTTTATTTTAAGCTATACAGGGGTAATTGGAGAAATATATATTTAAATCAATAGGATTATTTATCAGAAAGTTTTATTTTTAAATGTTAATTATTTCGAAAAATGTTCGGGATATGAATTTGAAAAGGTGAGTAAAAAATAAACTTGAATTTTTAAAAAGAATCAATTCACAGTTTTTATTCAGCATCTTAGTAATTTTGTGATACTTATTGATAATCTAGCAGATATCTATCACAAATTCAATTAAATATACTCATTAGCCACCAGAATAATAGGGCCACTAAATCTTAAATTTTGATCTTTAAATAACGCGTATTTTTTTTGATTGACAAGGTTAAAAGTAAAAAGAGAAGCAGCTACAGGATACCTTTATTAAAAAATTTTATAAATGTTGTGAAATACTAAGTTTGGAGTTTGGTTTATGTGTTAAATTTAATCTATTGTCTTTCAATATACACATTTGAGAGTAAAATATATACGGACTCTGGTAGAGAGACTTGCATAATATTTGAAAGGAAATTGATTACATGAATGATGAAAAGAAAATTTAGTAAATTCGTTCAAAAGGAACAGACCAATTCCCCTTTGGTTAGCTATATAATTGAATTTTTGTGTTTTCTTGCTTAATGTACTTGTTTATATAATATCCTTATTATAAAAATAAATCCGTAATTTTGTGTTAGCAAATCTTGCAAAATATTTAGTGTTTAAGCTTTGCTATTAAAAAGAAAAATATTAATATGACTTTTTGCTCATTTCAACAATTAATTGATAAATTTAAAAAATCTATACAACATAAATATAAAACACGAACAACCAATAAACACCGTTCTAAAATAACAGCGCTCGACGGGCGACGTCTCGTAAAATATGCCAAATTAAATGCAAGTAAGGACGTAGCGACGTACTGTACCATCCAAGTCACCAGACAGTTATCAGCGGCATAGGTGCTTTACGCGATAAATTCGAACGAGTGAAACATCTTATATTTTTATTCTGTAATCTTGGGCCATGCTATGAAAACGGCTAGACGCTAGTATATTTTTGTGGGTTGGGCACCGCTTGCCAAAAAAGAGAAATGAAAGTTGTTATCTTCTAATTGAACTCATGCCACACAAAATTTCAAACATATTTACAATCTTAACTGTCTTTTTATACCTTACAAATATGTATGAGGTTTTTTTTTAAATTCACTGTATAAAAACGCAAAAATGAAAAACACAACCATAATAAATGTGTCTTAATTACACCGACCAATACACACGTATGCCGGCATTAAAATTTACGATTTTAACCTTGAGTTTAAACATTTATTGCGAGTTTTCAACTGAGTCGTATTTTTTTATAATTGTGAATAGTTATGCTGGAATTGCATTTACAAAATTTACTGTAGATGAACCAAAACTTACAGTCGCATATAAATACCCTGTATAAGACGTTTTGACTGTCCAAATTCCCAAACACTGTTTTAATACCTACCGTTTGTTTTGAACTACTTATTTGTTATTCTTGTTCAAGAATTAGTATTGAGGTGTGTGATATATGCCAATATTGCCAATCCAAGTACAGGGTAGCGAGTAGAATTAACAAAATTATCAACGGTATTGTAGTCTTCGTTTTTTTGGCAATTCTTCTCAAAATCGAAGAATACAATACTGTTTATAGCCCCGAAATTTGATAATATGTTCATTATTTTCAAAGAAAAACAGTTGGTGCCAGACTTTCTCGCTACCCTATATAAAGATGACGAGCTAAGCCTTTCGTGTGTACCTACATTAAAGAGCGAAACTTTTACTTTTCCTGATTGCCAAATGTTCGACAGTTTCCCCAAATACTGCGGCATGTATTTGGACATTATTTGTTATCTTTAATTTTTAAATTCTTTCTTTTTTCAGTTAACACCTGAAGACGAAGAAAGGCGAAGAAGGCGAAGAGAACGTAACAAAATAGCAGCTACGAAATGTCGCCTAAAAAAACGAGAAAGAACGGTTAATCTTATTCAAGAATCGGAAATCCTCGAGTCCCAAAATATAGAGTTCAAAACTCAGGTGCAAGAATTGCAACAACAAAAACACACCCTCATGGAGATGCTATCGATGCACAGGCCGCAGTGTCAACACAATATTGGTAAGATACAGTTTCCCTCAATGCAGAATTTTTTTACCGGCTAAATTACCGTCCGTTACACATGAAGCCTAATGAACAGGTTTATATACTTGTCCGCGCTACTTTGTTCCAGTAGTGTTGTATATTGTAGCTACATATTGTGGGACAACATGTTAAAACTTTACTCCAAACGGAAACGGATCCGTGTCAATTTACCGGTCCGTTAAAAAACGGATAATGTGAAAGAGACCTTAAGGTTACTTTTGGCCGATTAATTTGAAAATTGGTACACATATGAATATTTGTAACACAAACAATCACGGGTGTTCGTAAATGAATAAAATTGAAAGTTTTGCCAACTGTTTTTCTTTTCATAATTTTAAAATGAATTTGTCTATTTATAGGACCAGCGACACGAGAACATCTTTACAGGCTCCCTCCAGTTAATACAGTATTGGATACTCACTCATACAGCCGACCAGCATCGGTAGACCCTAATCTGTACAGGGTTCAAAATCCAGAATTCTGTACACGACCTTCAAGTGTATTAATCAATCATGTCACATACACAAAACCTAATTTTAGTAAGCCCACTATAGTAGTAGAAGAGGTGAATGATGATAATTATGAACTCTCCCAGTTTACC
This sequence comes from Galerucella calmariensis, assembly GCA_910591675.1. Classification (NCBI taxonomy): domain Eukaryota; kingdom Metazoa; phylum Arthropoda; class Insecta; order Coleoptera; family Chrysomelidae; genus Galerucella; species Galerucella calmariensis. The sequence goes on along the minus strand of CAJUYG010000097.1, from coordinate 365,924 downwards.
AACTTAGATAGTTACCCTTACAGTTTGCACAATTATTCGGGTAGTCAAGGGTACAGTAATTCGGGTCTAGACAACGGCTGTATGGCGTAGTGTAGTTTTTTTTTTATATATTATTGAATATTTAGGATAAGGATTTCAAAACTTTGGTATTAAATTTTTTTTCCAATATACTACCTATACTTGTTAATTTGTTTTATAACATATATCTTTTTTTATCACTCAACATATTTATTGAATTTATTTTATAGGGCCACGACAGTTGACAGTTGACAATACCCTGTGGTAAAACAATAAACACGATCAGTAATTATCAAATAACAAACAACTATTAACCTATATTATATATTATTAAATAAGCAAGCTCAAGAATTAAAATAACTTTAAAAGTACACTGAAGCAAAAGCAACTAAACTCAAACACGATCTATCTTTATAAATCAGCATAACCTCACTATTAAGTACCACGCTTTGTTTATTGTTTTACCACAGGGCAGTTGTCAAAATTGTTTTTGACGTCAAGTTGACATGCCCTATTCAAACGTACTATATATAATGAGTTGCACTTGTTTTAGTTGTCAGATAAAGTTTTCCATAGATATTCTTACCCCACTTTTATTTTTACCAAAATATTTATAATTTTTTCAAAAAGTTTTCAGGCTTCTTGTTCAACATTTTCCACATTTTCTATTAAAATTATGGGATTGTATATCTTTGCCTCTTCTATTTCTTATAATGTGTCCTAATATAGAATATAAATTGTTAGAATATATTCACCTCATTGTTATATTATATACGTTACCAGATCTGAAGTGAATTTTATATAGTGATGTTAAGATTTTTAAATATATAACTGTGATATAGGGTGTCCCGATCAAAATCTGAACAAAATTTGAGATATTCCGGTTAAAATTGCTTATTAGTTTTGAATGGGACGTCCTGTATTTTTATTGGTGCATAAAACGCATTCCAAAACTAATAGTTTATAGTATTTCTTACTTTATATTTTTTAATTACATGTTTTAATATTATTTATAATGTGGATGTTACTGCCAAATTTTTATTGTTTAACTGTGCTATAGTTGAAAAATATAGTTTTGTTTCGTTTTTTAATTAATGTATTTTTGTAATTTTTACTTACTGCATTAGCTTAGTATAAAATAAACATATTTCTTGTACCTCTCTTCCAATTTTTTAATTTTAAGTAATATTCGAAAAAATGTATTGAATATTTTCAAAAAAAAATGTACCTGTCTGAAACGTACCCAGTGCCCATTTCTTTGAACTACTTTACAACGTTTTAAATACCCAATAAGTTTTTATCAATTTTCACAACTTTAAGGGTTTTTATTTCAATACATTTTTTTAAATTCATCTGTTCCAAACAAATTAACTTATTTTTATGAAAAAAAACTGTATATATTTGGTTGGAACAGAATATTTTTGTATTTTCCACAATTTTGTACTAGTGACTTAGGCAATTATTAAAAATAATTTGCTTTAAGAACGTGTAATGCTTCGAAGTATTTTTTAGGGAGTAAAAGTGCTTCTTAAACTTCGGTTTTAAAACGGCTTCAACAATTTTTTATCTACGATTGATGTATTTTTATTTAAAAAAATTGTTGAAACGTTCACAAACCTTTTTGATAATTATTTTTAAACTGTGCCTTTTTAAATTTAAGAACCGCACAAGTTTTACGTCAAAATTTCAAAAGACAATTACTTAAATTTTGAGAAAAAGAATGTGATAAAATATATACTAATTTGTCTATCAAGAAGCTTGTAGCATTTTGAAGAATGTTTTTGTGCCATCACATCATTATTTTAACACAAAGTTATATTTTTGTATAAAAAGTTAAGTATTAAGAAACCTAACCGGTTTTTATTATATCTTCTTCCAGTCAAAAGGGCTCCTACTTATGCATGTTTCTTTTAAATCAAAGATTTTGTGAAAAGGATTTTATTTTCATCTTTTATGAAAACAATATTAATATTTGAACGCCACTACCCTTTTATTTACAAAACTATAAGGGAATACAACTCTTGTTGTACTTGTTAATCATCCTTCATATTAGCTTGATTTTGCACTATGTAATATTCCTAGTAAAGTTATTACTAGAAGAAACATTAATGGGGCATTAAATATTTTGTTTTATTTTTTAAATACAGCCCTTCAATGACAAGAAAAAAGTCATAAAAATATTGATTTATATCGCTTGTTACCTACCCAAATAATAATTAAAAAACGGGTAAAAAATACACGAATTCTAAAAAGTTACGAGTATTACAAATTTCAGTTTTTTTCCATCGTTTTTAGGCCAGTCCAAATGAGATGAACGCAAACGTGGTTAAGGAGTTTTTGTCCAAATGTCCTTAAAAACCAGTTTTTCAGTATTTAAAAAGCTGCGTGTGTTGAAAACCTAATTTTAAAATTCAAAAAGGACTCCGTTTACTCTGGCTGTATATTCTATAGAAACCTGCTTTAGGCACAATTCTACCAGTAAAGATCTAGAAGTGCTCTAAGGTTTTATATTTATAATATTACGTAACTTTTTTAGTTGTTAGTAGTAATATAATTTTATCAAGAATTTTGTACCTTATTCACAAATTGGTTAAAAATAAACAACATTAAAAAAACACATTTGTTTTATTCATAAAATATTCTTTATCGCCAACCATTGGCGGATCTGAGGGGGGGCATGGCCCCCCCCTTGTTATTGGTTCAACAACCAGAGTCTGGATATGCAACTAAACCTTTGATTGGTTTTCAACAAGAATGAAACACACGTTATATGTTTTACAAACCAAAATTATTCGTTGTATTGATTCTCAAACACTCAAACATCCCAAATCCACATGTTTATAAATTTCATACGAGACGTTTATCATCCAATATAACTATGAAACAAAAAATATCCTTCTATGTCATGCGAATGTGAAAACACAGGCGGCTAAATCAAAGGGAGGCAAAACAGATAACGATAGGGGGAAAATAATTATTTTCGGGAACTGTGCTCTTAGTAAAAGGCATCTTAGCGGTAAGCCGTGAATGGTGGCGGTGAGAATCAAAAGCAGAGGAGTAAGTAGAAAATACTTGTTTTTTGTCGGAAACCATAGTTGTTCTTTTTGTTAGTAGTTCTCTTCAGTTCTAGTTGTTGTTATTTTTCTATAAATAATATGACAACTGTATTTATGTTATTGTTCACTAGTTTCAGTTGTTTTCAGTATATTTTCAAACAGTGACCAAAGACATATCTTTCTGAACAATAATTTTATCAAGTTTTTGTTCCAGTTGTTTTATTTTGAGAGTTTATTATTTATTAGAATTGTGGAATTTTGTTTTTGCTTGTTTCGCCATATTTTGTTCAATCTTATTTATATTATTGTTCACTGGTTTCAGTTGTTTCAAATAAAGAAAATATTTATTTATATATAATTCATTTTTATGGATTTTATTACTTTGGTTACAAATTTCCATTAACTCATGGCCCCCCCTGAAAAACTCCCTAGATCCGCCAGTGTCGCCAACCGTCAGTAAAGCCGTCAATTATCAAATTGATTTCCGGAAGTAAACAAACAGTTTACCTTCCTTTACTTTATCTGCCGCATTTAATTGCGGCAGGTAAATTATTTTGACTTTGACATTACTCGAAAATCATCATCTGTCAGTGTCACGCTTCTCCCTATAACGGCTCGATAATAGTTTTCTTGCGATTTATTTATAACAAATTATTGTTGGAACTCCTTTGACTCCAGGAATTAAATTTCATAATGCTTCAGGGTGTACCTTCAATTCAAATATAACAAATAATAAAAGTAGATTTGTTCTATATTTGCTGTTTACTTTGTCATAATTAAATGCAATGAAATATACCTCAGTTTCTTATATTCTGAGCAGTTGGCGATAAAATGTTGTATGCACCACGTCAGTAAAGTGTCTTTATCGGACTCGCCTGTTATTCGCCTCGCTTCGCTCGTCTCATAATTTCAGACTCGTCCGATAAAGAATCACTTTACTGCCTTGGTATATAAATAACTATTTTAATTAACCTGCTTCTTGCAAACTCCTCATTTCCTTCAATGAGTTCTTCGTCCTTGCAATATTAGTAAATGAAAGAAAGTTTTGGATGAAGGGTTCAATTTTTTTTAAAGTAATTAAAACTCCCCCGCCTGACGCGACAGTTGTCTTTCCCAATAAAAAATTAAATTACACAAAAATATAGACTTTCTCATCAAAACTTTAATGGTCTGTACACAGGAGAGCTCAGGACTTTCTACATAAACAATTCAGAAGCATTTGTCAACATATTTTGTATCCTTAGCTCCATACCTTATTTCCAAAAATTCAATAAATAAAATCACCAAACTTTACAAAACATTTATTTTATGCAAAAAACATTGCTTCATAAATATGAAATCTATATCTATATAATGTATAAATGTATCCCTATTTAAATAATCAATGGAGAACAGAAATGATGAGTTTGTGATTTAAGATGATCATAAATAAAAAATTATATCTATGATCCCACAATGATGTTGTTGATAGGGATATGAATAAGTTTTACGAAAAATCCTATGAATCCCATGATGCAGAATCCTATGGCAGTGGCAATAGCTATTTTTTGGAACTCTATAACAAAAAAATAACAAATTAACAAGTCAAAATGCTTTAAAACTCTATTAACATCCTCTCTCATCAAAGTTTTGGATTAATAAGCTTTTTTGAAAACAAACTGAAATGTGTAAGGATGTAAAGGACCAAACTACACTTAATGATTCATTATGCTATTCATGTTTTGAACTGTAAGCTATAGTTAGTTAACGTAGACTCAACATATACATAGTTAGATGTTAATCGATCAAAGCAAAAGTAAGTTGAAATCAACTTCAATATGTTGATTTATACCATGATCTTGAACTTGCATCTCAAGTAAATATATACATTATAGAGGATTATTCAATGATTTAGCATGGTCTTTAAGACCAGACAGACAACAAGTATAGATATTTACCTCGTCTATCAGGTTTGGTACATCTTTTAACTAATCTAATAGAATCTTTGGCGAATTGCTTTCCAGGTTCTACAAATTTTGTAATCTGATCCATTTTGCTAAAAAAAAATAATTCTTGCTAGATAAAATGTCGCACAGTTTCATATATAAGTATTTAAGAATATTATAAAACTTACTTCTATTTATTTGATGTAATACTGGAATACTAATGCATACAAAGCAACGTCGACAGTGAAAGAATCTCAATTCCTACAACTTTCTACTTCACAAATAACGTTATTCCAAATCGTCAATGACAGATACAGCCACGATGGCATACAATGGTTGTAAACGTCAAGTGACGTGTTAAAAACCATAGATAACACATTTACAAACCCAAACATCAAGGTCTTCAAACAGGGATCCATCAATATGACTGTCATCTTTATGAAACTAAATATTTATTTGTACTGCCTGCTTTCTGCCTTGCTTTCTGTGGTTAAATATTTTCAAGTATAAATGATAAAGTCTCTACTCTCTAGTAAATCGATATATGAAAAATTATCATTTTGTGCCTACTAGCTATGCAATACATTATACAGCAGCACGTATAAAAGATATAGACTCTTATTTAAAAACCACAGTTTTTGGTTCACGATAGTAGTAGTACTCAGTAGTAGTAGAAGCTCAGGACTTCCTCGAAAAGAGTATATATTATCAATACATAAAAATATCTTCCTAAAGAAGGCTTCGAAGTTACAGTGTATTATTCATTCTTTCCTTGGTTTAGTGATATGGAATAAAAAACCTGTATTACTTTCAAAATATTATAATAATAAATTATAAAAACTCACATCTGCAAATAAAACAGTAAAATATATTAACAAAAAATGCATAAATCTATATCAGTCACAAAATTTTCTCAAGATTAAATGTTACATAAAATTGTATT
>CAJUYG010000097.1:330510-354982 GCA_910591675.1 Galerucella calmariensis | reverse complement strand
CTCCTTATTTAAATATCTAAAACAATTTTCATGTCAAATTGAACAAGACACAATGCTTAATTGTAACAAAAGCATCTTCACTATCCACTAAAATTGATTTAACAAAATAAAATTACTTACTTTTAAACCATTTTCAACTAATTGTATAGCGATAGCTTCTCCAATACCTGAACTAGCTCCAGTGACAAAAGCTACGTGCCCTACCCACTTCTCCATAGTTAACTGCACAGAAATTGTTTAGTTTGACTCTGGCAATTATCTTATTTGCTTTCAAAATTGAATATCCTTGAATAAGTGCGCATAATGTTTATGAGCACCTAATATCAAACAGACTGCATCATTTTTAGAATAATAGCCATCTAGACAAGATAAGATATGAACATTAGAATATGAAAATATTGGGCGACAGAGTTTACTATGCTGTTTGATATTAGCACGGATAATGGAGAAAATACCAATCGTAAATTAAAAGTGGTTATAGAATAATCAGTGATCATTCACCTCACATTTTTTTTTTGTAGAAAAAATTTATTTTCTGTTAAATCATTATATTATTCAAATTGTCTCTTTTTAATGGATACCGTTTTTTCTTGCTATAATGGAAACAAAAATAATATGCCAAACACAAAAAAAAAAACATTTATTGTTTCTAAAATCTAACAATATTTGGTGATATATAATTAAAGAATATGATGCGTTCTAATCCAGAGATATCTGCCTTTTGAATACTTGGTGTTACTAAAATTAGTGTGTGTCTAAAATCCTACAATATTTCGTGATATAATTAAAGAATATTATGCATTCTAATCCAGAGAAATCCTTCTGATAAACACTTGGTGTTAGCAAAATTAATATTTTTCTCCAACCACTTGAATAGTTAGTTCAGTAATCTACCAAAAAAAATTAACATATTTAGTTACTTTAGTTTAGACTGTCCAAATAGCATCAAACAATTTGAAGGAGCTTATTTATTAGTACTTACATTAACTGAAGGTGGTGTCCCTAACACGTATAAAACAGCGTTAGCTATGTCACGAGTTTCTAGGGCTGGAAATGCATCCACTAAATCCTTTGATATGTGAAGTGCTTCAGCAGCATTGATGAGCATATCTGTTCTTACAGCTCCTGGACTTATACTCTACAACGTATATTATTAAATTAAGTTCACATTAACTATTGTTACTCGTAAATTATAAAGAAGCTTGACCTTGATAAATTTAGTTACATAAAAATATTATTTCCTGTGATACAAAGTGTAAAAGTGTAGGTAAATCATCATAATATAACATGTACAATACAGTGCCGGATTTAGGGTACTTACGGCCCTAGGCCAAATTAACCCGAGTGGCCCCCGCCCGGTCCGCCCCTTAGGTATAAAATTGAAATCTGCCTTATTTCAAGCTCACGTCAAAACAAATGAGTAGTTGAGATATCTTAAAGATAAACACCAATTGGAAAACATTAATGGATGCAGGATGCGGATGCTAGCAATAATATAAAATGGCTTATAATTATTATATCGTATCCTTTAACTTCACGATTATGGAATTAAAGTATAAAGCAGATTTCATATTAATACATAACGTTTATTTTTATAATTTTACTTTTTAAAATTGGTGCAGCATATTAGTTCTAAAAATAAACATCCACTCACACTGTATGTATTACAGTGAATGTTCACAGTAATGTTCAAATAAATCTAAACGCTCACTTTCCTAGCTTTTTTGGCTGCAAAATCTTTAATCAACTCGTTAAAGTCTAATGCTTGAAAAAGCTCAGAATTTGCCATCAAAACTAGCCAAACTAGACAATCGAGAATCTTCGTCAGAAATCGAGTTCCTCAGGTAGTTTTTTATTCTTTTTAACACGCTGAATGATCTTTCTCCAGATGCATTAGATGTCATCATACATAGTAGAATGCGTAAAGCCGTGTCCATATTCGGAAATAATGTTGTTAATTGTTTTTCACGAATGAGTTTCAGATACTCCAAAAGTGTATTCCTTGGAGGCTTGGTAATCTTGTTATCATGAGGTTCTCTTTCTTCATCAAATATACCTTCAACGAAGTCTTTGAACTGTACACACTCTTCTCCAAAGTCACCATCTATGTATGTCGGTTCGATACTTTTTAGCCACAATAGAAGCCCTTATTCCCCTTATTTCTTCATTGGAAATTGATGATAAGCTGTTTAAAAACCCAAATTCTTCATTAAGACTGAAATAAACTTTTACCTTACCTTTTATTCAATTCTGAATAAAGCCTGTCAATTACAACATTGAATGTATTTATCTTTAAATTTTTTTTATGAAACGCTGTGGCGTGGGGCCCCCTTTTGCTTGCGGCCTAGTTGGCCTAGTGGTAAATCCGGCACTGGTACAATATACTGTTGGTATAATTTGATCTGACCATAATCACTGCTTACCGTCACTTTGATTTTAGATCCCTCTTTTGCAAGTTCCAGTCGCAAGGTTTCAGTTAAAGCTGTCAAAGCATGTTTGGTACTACTGTATAAGTTTGAAGATATATTAGAAAGAATTTTATGACCAGCAATGCTGTTTATATTAATAACGTGTCCATTGATGTTATTTTCCTTCATCTGTTTGATAGCTTCTCTAGCGGTGATACATGGAGCTAAGACGTTAATATCGAATTGTAGCTGCCAAAGTTTAGTTTCGGATTCTGATAATTTGGATTGATCTAAAATGGCAGCATTGTTAATAACGATGCTGACTGGACCTACGTTGGCTTTGGTCCATTGAAAGGCTTCTAAAATGTCCTCTTCTTTGGAAGCGTCACCGGGATATGGATAGAATTGTCCTTTCTTAGTTGAAAGTGTGTTTTTTAATTTATCTAAAAGTTCTTTTCTTCGGGCAAAACCGACTACCTTAAATAAAAAAAAATGATAGAAGTGTTATAAAGATAAAAGATATCAAATTAAAATACCATTAGTAGTATTAGTAATTAAAATTAGATTAGCACAGCTGACTGATTGTTATTAACTGTTATTAAACTGATTAGATTCCCAATATTTAATAAACAAAGTCCATATCAACGTAAAAAGCACTTTATCTAAATATTTTTGAAGTGGAAATTTTTAGGCTTAGTCTGGACCCAAGTAACACATTTCATTTACCAAACAAATAATGCTAGATAGAAGCATATAATTCATAAAAAATGATAAAGTTTAGTATATTCTAAGAATTATTTTATAGAATAATTTCTGCCTTCCTTAAAAGACGTCTTATCTTGTTTAAGACTAAATATTGCAACCAAGTAGCAATGATTGCTAGTAAGTCATGAAAAGTAGCCAAAAAATAGAGATAATGACTTTAAAAAATGCCAAAAACATGAATAGCAAATCGAAATTTAGTGTGGTCATAAAATACCTTTAAGTATCTTCTGTATGTTCCTTGTGGTATATTATTCATTCTTTTTTTAATTTCTTGGGAAATTAAACCATTATATTTTTAAATTCTTTATTTCAACGTTTCGGTAGCGTTCCAGCTACCGTTGTCAAGAAAAAATAAGTATTACTTACTTGGGGAGTGTCCGTAAGTAGATGTGACGGAGATAGAAGGGAAAAAGGGGCTTTATATTTGGCTGGGATTGCTTACAACCCAAGTAAAATAAGTTTTCTTTTATGGAAAATTTAATCAGTTGAATTCTTATTCTTATCATGGTACTCTTTATTTAAATATCCAAAACAACTTTCATATCAAATCGAACAAGACAAAAATGTATAGCTATGACAAGAACATCTCCACGATCTACTAAAATTGATTTAAGAAAATAAAATTACCTACTTACTTTTAAACCGTTCTCAACTAAATGTATAGCGATAGCTTCTCCTATACCAGAGCTAGATCCAGTGACAAAAGCAACGTGTCCCTCCCACTTCTCCATATTGAGCTGCTAACTAAATATTTGGTTTCACTTTAACTATTATTTTCTTTTATTAGCATCCAAGATTGAATAACCTTGAATAATTGCGCATACGCTTTATGAGCACCTACATAAAATATCATTAGATTGTATAATCTTCAGAATAATAGATACATAAGATAATAGAATATGAACATTATTAAAAAAACATTATTGTTTGATTGTTTAGTACCTATGCTTCTTGGGATTAATACGTTGCCTACCTAAAAAGTACGAAGTATAATCCTCTTGGATCGATTGGTGATCATTATAAGGTTCTAACTGTTGAGTTGTGAAAGTCATGCATTGTTTTATGTTCCAAAATTTGGCTTTTTGGTTGTTTCGACGGTTGTTTATTAATAACAATAACAATCTCACCCTCAATCCATGTTAAATTTAAGGGCCTTTTCAGTTGATACTTAAATCTTTAAACAAATATGTTTATTTGAAAGCTCACTGATAATTTTTCAATTTAGTTTTGTTTCGAATTCAAATTGTTTGACCACGGGGCAAGTGATGTCACCTTCAAATAGTTTTATGAAATTTCCGGAAAAACGCTGCTTTTCCTATACTGACTCGACATGACCAATCAACCTCTCCATTGTTTAATAATACTGAATTTAAGAAAACAATCAATAGAGAAAACACTAGTCGTACCTAACTTCAATGGTAGGTAATAAAATAATAAATTCTGCTTAATCGAAAGGTTTCGGGTAAACAGCTTGTAGTGAAAATGTTTTCAGCAATTCTATATTATTGAAACTACCAATGCTTTTGGTCTGTTCGTAAATTTTGTATCAGTTTATTATAAATATTGTTCGTTTTTACTTAATTGCAAGGATGGAAGCAAAAATAATATCCCAAACAAAATGAAACATTTATTGTGTCTAACATCTAACAATATTTAAGATGTAATTATAGAATATTTGTCCTAATCCTCCCAATAAACACTTGGTGTTGCCAAAATTAATATTTTTCTCCAACCACTTGAACAATTAGTTCGGTAATCTACAAAAAAATCAACATATTTAGTATGCTGTTCAAATAGCTTCAAAATTTAAAGTAGCTCTTTCATCTGTACTTACATTTACTGTAGCTGGTGTACCTAGGACGTATAAAACAGTATCAGCAATGTCACTAGCTTCTAGAGGTGGACATATGTTCAAAAAATCCTTTGGTACGTTAAGTGTATCAACAGCTTTGATAAGCTGCTCTGTTCTTACAAATCCCGGACTTAAACTCTACAACGGATATTATTAAATTAAATTTACAATAAGTATTGTTACTCGTAAATTATAAATAAGGTTTACCTCGATAAATTTAGGTACATTTACTGTGATACATAGTGTGAATCAGAAAAAAATGACATGTACAGTCAAAGTCAAATGAAATGCACAACTAGCTTAGGTTGAGACTGCATTATTTAAACATCTGCTCTTCCCATTACACAGATTTACGTTTTTTAGGTCACAACTGAAGTATTTCTAATACATTTTAGCGAAGGCTTACCATAAATCATTGGAACTAATTGAATTTTTATGAATTTTGGTGTGAGAATTGAGCGTTTTATTTGACTTTGACTGTACGATAGAGTCTTAGTACTCTAGAAAGCTGAATTTTATTTTACCATAATCATTGCTTACCGTAACTTTGATTTTAGATCCCTCTTGAGCAAGTTCCAGTCGTAACGTTTCAGTTAATGCTCTCAAAGCATGTTTGCTAGGACAGTATAAGTTTCCATTATCAGCAAAAATTTTATGACCTGCAATGCTGTTTATATTAATAATGTGTCCATTAATGTTATTTTCCTTCATCTGTTTGATAGCTTCCCTAGCGGCAATACAAGGTGCTAAGATGTTAACATCTAGTTCTTGACGCCATAGTTTAGTTTCGGATTCTGATAATTTGAATTGATGTACAACAGCAGCATTGTTAATAACGATGCTGACTGGACCTACGTTGGTTTTGGTCCATTCAAAAGCTTTTAAAATATCCTCTTCTTTAGAAGCGTCGCCAGGATATGGATAGAATTGTCCTTTCTTGGATGAAAGTGTATCTTTTAGTTTATCTAAACGTTCCTTCCTTCGGGCAAAACCAACAACCTTGAATTGAAAAAAAAGATTAAAGTGCTAGACGGATTTTGAGACTTGCAAACGGCGTCATAAAAATTCAAACATTTCTAAGAATTTCGGTGAAAGCCGCTCATTAATCCCTTGTCTCATTTTCGAGTTATAACGTTTCCAAGCTATTAGGATGTGATAATTTACGTTTGGAACTTATTGACATGGTTTCATAAAAAATTAAATATTTCCCTAAAAACTTGAGTATATGCCGATGATGTATACATTTTTGGAAAGGGGAAGAAAGGGACTTTCATTTATTTTTCGGCATTCTCATCTTGTTTTTCTGTGTTTAAATATCTAACAACATTTTCAAATCGAACAAGTCAAAAATGCATAACTGTAACAAAAGCATCTCCAGCACCTACCAAAATCAATAAAAAAAATTACTCACTTTTAAACCTTTTTCAACTAATTGTATAGCGATAGCTTCTCCTATACCTGAACTGGTTCCAGTGACAAAAGCGACGTGTCCTTCCCACTTCTCCATAGTACCTGCACTCAAAATATTTGATCTAAGGTTTCACTTTGGCCTTTATTATATAATATATTGTCTTCCAAGATTGAAGAACCTTCAAAATTGCGCATACGCTTTATGAGCACATATAAAATATCATTATCAGAATAATAGATAGGCAAATAATAGAATATGAACATATGAAGATAAATTGATTGCTTCTTGGGATGAGAACGTTGTCTACCTTGAATAAATGAAGGAGAGGAATCTATAAAATTTGAAATTGAAATTGAAAATAACAATTTTTTGCCATTTTTAGATGTTCTTATTAATAAAACATCTACAGGGTACGAAACGAGTGTATACCGCAAACCAACACACACTAATAGATATTTGAATTTTGACTCTAATCATTCTATAAGCGTTAAAAAAGGGATAGTAAAATCTTTATACGATAGGGCCAGAATCATTTGTTCTAGTGATGATCAATTTACAAAGGAGAAAACTTTTTTAAAAGATGTTTTAAATAACAATAATTACCCTGCAGAATTTGTAAATAAGGAGATTAAGCATATAGAGAGGGGCTCATTGTTAATACCCCATAACAATAATATTAATAATTCAGCTAACATAATTTTTAGAAACTTGACAATACCGTATGTTAAGGGTTTATCAGAAAGAATTTAAAAAATTGGTAACCAATTCAATATTAGAACTAGTTTTAAATCGAATAATACATTGAGATCAATACTAACAAAAACGAAACCAAAGAATGAAGAACAATCTTCAAAAAACTGCATATATCAAATATCATGTGAATGCGACAAATTTTATTTAGGTGAAACATCTAGACCATTGAAAGTACGAATAAACGAACACAAAAAATATATCAAAGATAGGGAATTTTTTAAGTCAGCTATTTGCAAACATGCTTGGGAAGAGGGTCATGAAATTCAATGGGATTCATCAAAAATAATATTAAAAGAACCCAATAATAAAAGACGGAAAATCAAAGAAAGTGCTTTAATACAACTAAATGCCGATAAATTTGTAGCTAGTATTTCAGCCGAATGTAGTCAAATTTGGTTACCAATGTTAGAAAGAGAAATTTCCAATAATCAATTACCTGCGTTATCAGGATAGCATCATAAGTTTTTATCCAGGTTTTCTTATGATTTATAATTTGAATAGTTGTTAATCGATACACATTTCAATACACAAAATCACAAAACTGAGTATACATATTTCAAAAACTTAAATGTTCATACACAAAAAAACTATCAAGAAACGCGTTTTATTAACAACATTTCCAATATAAGCGAAAAAACGCGCTATCCCAATAAAAACCGTTCCTGGAACGTGCACTTCACTGGATTTGCCACAGATATGATCTACTATGAATGGACTTTAATAAAAATTTGATAACAAAATTTTGCAGTCTTAAACTTCAAAATAATTTTTGATTGTCTAGTTGTCAAATTTTTCTGTTGTGTCAGCTAGGGATAAAAATTAATTTCTACTTATTTTTTCTTGACAACGGTAGCCGGAACGCTACCGAAACGTTGAAATAAAGAATTTAAAAATATATATATATATATTTTGAACTGATCGAGAAGTATAAATGTCACTTTTGACATTTCGTTCATTTCGTGAATCTTTCTCGATAATTTTAAAATATGATTTGCATTTTAGTGAAAAATACTTATTACTATTCATATTGTTCTGTTCGGTTCTGTTTATTAAAAAAATATATAAATCTTCTTATCTTTTTTGTTCCTTTTGTGTAATGAATGAAGTAATATATTATTTAGGACCACTTAAATGTATGTAGTGCTAAGACGTCGGTAAGTAATTTACTTACCGACGTCTGAACGGTAAGTAAATCACTTACCGACGTGTTAGACTTAGAAACCAGTAAACACAACCTACTGTCCTGACAACCGATGCTGCGATCATTCAACATGATACCAGCCCAAAACATAGCACTTCCCCCTCTGAAGGGCGGAACGGGGCGAGCATGGGCAACCTGAGCAACTCTCGTTGGATCCCGCAACACACGTATTCGATGGCTATCTTGTACCAAACAAATCCTTGTCTCGTCGGAAAAAAACACCGAATTCCAAAATTCTTCAGGCAAGGCCGCGTGTTCTTGAACCCACTGTAGTCGGCGAACTCTGTGCTCAGGTTGTAGTCTGGACACTCTTATTGGTCGGCGACACCTCAAACCTGTCGCAAGTATTCGCCTTCGTAATGTCGAGATCGATACTTGAACTCCCAACGCATGTCTCATATCTCTTTGGAGTGCTGGTATTGCCATGGTCGGGTTTCTTCGGATAGTTAAGTGGATATAGCGGTTCTGCCGCTGATTAGTAACACGCCTTTTACCGCTTCTAGGTCTATCACGAAGAGAATTGGTCTGGAGATACCTTTCCATACACGAGACACATCACTTTACCAAACGCCAACTCTGTTTGCCACGAACCTTTGAGAATGACCTTCTTCAACTAAAGCCACTATTCTTGCACGGTCAATCTCACTTATGACTTGACGATTCATGTTTGCACTTAAAATCGTAAAAATCAAATGCCTTGAATGCTAAAATGATCGCACTAAAAATGTTATCTTACAAAAAAAACTGTAAACATCTGTATATTGCAAAAAATATGGAACATATTGAAATGGTAAACATTGATAAACAAGTAAACAAAAAAATGTTAGCGAAAAAAAATTCCTTCGCATCCGAAGAAGGTGATGCAAAACTTTTGAATCTATGTGTACTATTTAAGCAGAGATGTGTGTATAAAATGCTCGGCTCTGTAATTAAGAGACAGATTTCTTAAGTATTTTGGTGTGACCACATAACTATGACGCGAATCTGACAAACTGTCAGTGTCAAGTTAAAATTTGAATATTCCAATGGCGGCTTGTAGGGAAAATTTTATATTTTATATTATAGAGTGTACCAACGTGTTTTTTCTGTTAGTAAATTTATCATAAAGTTATCTGGAATCCGTTCTTTATTGCGAGGGTTAAGGCGAAAATAATAGAGGAAAGTCACCAAATATGGAATAGTATCCTAATATGGAATGCCTTCATTTCTCTAAGACTATAAGTATGAAACGCAACACTCGACCATCTTCTGTTCCATTCGGTCTACTAACTATCACACCCACACCATCGAGTCAGTTGCGCGAATGCTTCACGTGTGGAAGGCTTGTTTTCTTTTGTTGTCGTGCAGAAAATTTTAAAGGTAAGTAATAAACGAGTATTACCAGCTATTATGTTTGTTTACGTAAGTGTTATACTATTTAGTATATCGGTATTATGTTTATTTCACCATTTTGTGATCTTTTGTCATTAAAATATTGTGACTTTAAAAAATATTTAGAAGAGTTTGAACTGGTATAAAAATCCAAATATGAACAGGCGTCGGTGTCTAATTATGGAATATCAAATTAAATGCTTGATGTGTGGGCTCTGGGCACATTATGATTGTGCTGGTCTAGAGTTTGATATTTGGTTCTGTGACTTTTGCAAGTAATTATGTAACTTCTTTCATTTATCACAATATATTATATTTATTTAATTGATCTCAAAGATTTTAATGGCCATTTTTGTTATCGTTATGTTGATTTATGCTTATATTCCGTATATGGATACCTATTCCATATCTGGTTACTCATTTGTGATTTTGTTTTTTGTGTTAGATTTTAATTTGATAACTAATATATTTGATTAAAGGCTGTTAATTACTACATATAAATGTATGACTGATTAGTGAAAACATTAAACTGATTTAATTTATATGAAGTTTTTTTTTATATCCCATTCCATATTTGGTGACTTTCCTCTATTCCAAACAAAATTAAAACATTTATTGTGTCTAAAATTTAACAATATTGGTGATATAATTAAAGAATATGTGTTTTAATCCAGAGAAATCTGCCTTATAAATACTTGATGTTATCAAAATTAAAACTTTTCTCCAACCACTTGAATAGTTAGTTCAGTAATCTAAAAAAAAATCAACATATAGTTACCTCTAGACTGTCCAAATAGCATCAATCAATTTGATGGAACTTAATTATTAGTACTTACATTTACTGAAGGTGGTGTTCCTAAAACGTATAAAACAGCATCAGCAATGTCACCAGTTTCGAGCGGTGGAAATAAATTTATATAATCCTTTGGTACATCAAGTGCTCCAACAGCATTGGAGAGCATATCTGTTCTTACACCTCCTGGACTTAAGCTCTACAACGTATAATATTAAATTAAATTCACAATAACTATTTTTATAACTTATAAATGAGGTCGATCTTGATAAATTTAGTATCACAAAAATATTATTTCCTGTGATACACAGTCAAAATAGTACCCTAGAAAGTTAAATTTTATCTTACCATAATCATTGCTTACCGTAATTTTGATTTTAGATCCTTCATTTGCAAGTTCCAGTCGCAAGGTTTCAGTTAATGCTGTCAAAGCATGTTTGGTACTACTGTATAAATTTAAAGTTGTAGTATTAAGAACTTTATGACCTGCTACGCTGTTTATATTAATAACGTGTCCGTTGATGTTATTTTCCTTCATCTGTTTGATAGCTTCTCTAGCGGTGATACAAACTGCTAAGACGTTGATATCGAGTTCTTGACGCCAAAGTTTAGTTTCGGATTCTGTTAATTTGAATGGATGTAAAACGGCAGCATTGTTAACAACGATACTAACTGGACCTACGTTAGTCCTGGTCCAATTTAAAGCACTTAAAATGTCCTCTTCTTTAGAAGCGTCACCGGGATATGGATAGAGTTTTCCTTTTTTAGAGGAAAGTTCAACAGCAAGTTCGTCTAAAAGATGCTGTCTTCGAGCGAATCCCACTACCTAATATAATAAAAAATGAGATTTAAAAGCCTTGACGTTTAAAGAAAAAATATAAAACTTGTACAATACTATTAGTAGTAGTGATAATATGTTGTTTTCCATTGAGTAGTTCTAGGAGATCGTGGTTAGTTTCTTCATTTTAAAAACTGAGGCCCGGTTTATCAATAGCCAATATTATCCATCAGTTAAGTATCCGTCGGGTAAAAGAACAGATAAAGTTAAAGTTTGTTTGGAAGCGGTTTATCAACTCGTTTTTATTCTCTAGTTTGTAAAGAAAGTTGGCAATGCTGACGAATGAATGTAAGCAATCTCATTGGTTGTTACAAGAACAAGGTCATGTCACATTAATTGATATTTTTGTTAGGTTATTGGTGAATGTTTATCCAAAAGTTAATGTGTTTTTATTTTTCTTTCTTGAAGAGTTTTTGGTTGTTGATAAATATGAATTTTCTAAATGATTATATTCTGGATAGTGAAGAGGACGAGGATATTGTGCAAGTTCTTGAGTACGAAAGAAGGGCTTATATAGTTAGGGAAAGAGTGGACAACTTCGAAAAGGGATGACCAGGATTGTCATGCAAGATTTAGGATGACAAAAGAGAGTGTTCTGTCAATATGAGAACTGATTGAGGATTTACTGGAGTGTCGAACTGCTGCTTCACCCTGCATCCAAGCCTCCTCTTTTGATTTCCAGGTTGCCCCATCCGTTTTTTATTTTCTATTACACTTCTATGTTTATTTGCAATTTTTAGAAGCAAATTTCTCTCCTCTGATGTGAAATTGCATCCTCTCTTAATAGTAGTACAAGTACTTTTCATTTTTTACTTTGCAAAAAACCCAAGTAAATTTGACACAACACCACAACCAAATCAAAACTAAACAACTCTACCGAATAAAGTGAGGTTACGTAATAGACCTTTACCCTTAGAACATAAAATAGACAGGAAGGAGCATTTATGTTTTACTATAAGCTGTCATATACGAACAATATTGTCTAGGAGCAATGAAAATACGAATATAGAATAATACTTCTGATAATACTTTCGTTTAAACTTATTTTCACCAAAAAAACTACATAAACAATCTACGTCAGTCAACGTCAACTTCACAAATGAGTCATAATTAGAGTGTTGCAAATGGCGACTTCCGTCGCATTTTCTTATACAACTAATAAATGACAAGACTCCTTCCTGTCTGTTTAATGTTCTAAGCCTTAACCTCCAGATATCGAGCCATAAATATTTGACATTTTATCTGCCGAATAAAGTTATCCTGTTGTTTATAAACCGACCTTTGCAAAATAACTGGTAGTTAAGCATTTACTGACGGATCAATTGCTATCAATAAACCGGCTCTAAGTGAAGGGTTTTTTGGGAGCATTTCTTATGCTGGGAGAACTGCAGTGTTAAGTGGATTAGTGGTTTTGTACTTGTACTCTTGATTGGAGTGAGTGAAGGGTTACATTTTGGAAGATTTTTAGAATAAGAGTATGTAGGAGGAAGACAGGGATATTAATTTATGAACAAAATTACTTATTTTTTTAAGAACTCAATTGTTGATGTTTTGGAATAAAATAATCAAGAAGTATTTTAAAAATAATCTCACCTTCAATCCATGCTCAACTAATTTCACTGCGATCTCTTTTCCAATTCCAGAACTGGCTCCAGATACAAAAGCGACTTGATCAACCCACCTTTCCATTGTTAAATCTTGTATTGAATAAAATTATTGTCGATAGAGAAAATATTAGTCGTAAGTCAATTGTTGGTAGTAATAACATTGAAATAACTCAGCTAAATATTATAATAAACGATCTCAATTATTAATAAATGATAGCTCAGTGGCGTACCTTTATATAGGGACCGTGTATTATTTAAATTTCTTGGTAAATGTGATCTTCAACAAATGTGAAGTCCACTTCGTACATAATGGTGCACAGTTATATTAAAGGAATTAGAAAATGAATAGAAAATATTAAAATATTAAAAAATATATTTTATTACTTTGGATTTATTTATAAATTTAGATTCAGTGATTTATTTCACCGTGCATTTGATTTTTTACAATAAAGCCACCTAATTTCCCGATTGTATCTTCATAAGTAGATGTCCCTGTTTTTACTTTGAGAATTTCATAAATTTTTTCTAAAAAAGAAAAAACAATATTCAAAAAATGACAGAAAATTAAGAAATAAGTTTGTTATACTACCATGTTTATCTGAAGCCGTAAAAGGAATGCAGTCGAAAACATTCGATATTGCCACGTTTAACTATGAAAAAGCTAAAGTGCTAAGTATATAGTGATAATAATTAGAAAAGGGACTTTTTATTATTAACAATATGATTAAACGTTAATGCTTGTTTCCTTGGATTTTTTCTATTAACATAATTTTTTCAATTTATGAATATTAAAAAATGGCTTCTTCAAGCTCGTGCAGCGTTGTACGAAAACCTAAATTACCACACCCTCAGAATTACATAATCGGTGATTTTTATCGAAAGGCCTGACCAGCTGACTTCTTATTGGCAAGCGCGTGCGTGTGTTCTTCCCTCTCACTTCCTCAATTGACTGATATTGATTTATCCAGCGGCGTTTGTATTGTCAGTGACCTTTATATTTTCAGTTTTACTTGATAAAATAGGTACGGTACGCCATTTGCACATTTATGACAGATATGCGCCATGTTTCCTCGCCTCTTACCGATACCCCTTAGCTTCAGATAAACTTGCCAAGCTATAGGTACCCTCTACGTTACCCAGGGTAGGAATTGGGTAATCTCAATAGATAACACGCTTTATATATTAAGACAGGAAATTGTAATGAAGTAGATAACAACAAAACCGAGATGGGTTTTTGTCAATATAGAATTTTGTTTTGTGGTTGGTTGTGGAGATGTCGTTATTATCTCATTCTTAGCATTCCCTACACTAGGGTTAATGTATCAATGTGACTTAAGCGTTGTCTCCAGTCCAGAAGCTCTTAGAGCTTCTGGACGGATGATATCAACTTTATACTGATGAGGTACAACCGGGGTTATCCTAGACCCAGGTTTAACTTGAAACCGACACCTTCAGCACGTGAATAAGAAGGCAGGGGCAATCTTCATGGTTGCCAGACGCACTTACGGCACTAAAGGGGGACTTAGACCAAGCATGGTACACTGGTTGTACAAAATGGTTGTCATCCCCAGAATAACATATACATTCTGGTCTGGTTGATGGTTGATTATATCTTGCAGATATTCCAACTCCGCTTAACGTTGAATGTCCTTCGTGGCATAAAGCCAGGGAAGTAGTTAGTTGTTGCTTAGTGATATGCTTGTTTATCGGAGCAAGCTTTTTACGGAAATCATTATACAAGAGTTAATATAGAATTATGACTAAATTATAAGTAAGACAGTTTTACCATTTTTCCCCAAAGAGTTAGGAGCAATAATTATTATCGGTGGATCCAATGCGTGCTTGTTCATTTGAACTGGATCCCTGTAGTCGGTTTTTTGAGTTGTTTCTGGAATTATCCAGTCCGAAGGTAAACTGAATTTTTTCTTCTCTGTTTCTAATAATTGTTTTCTTACTTCACTTTCTAACAAAATATGTTATCAACAATCAAATTTAATATAAGTAACTAATAAAGAACATAATTTAGATAACTGCATCTAATAGCCGGGGCAAAATGTTTCTTTTTTCATAGATAAATTGCGCACAAAAGAGGTAAATGGCATACAACTTTCTATCGATTCCACGAATAGTTACCAGAGATTCAAAGAATTATCCCCTAATGACTTTACGATAACAATTTGAGGCGTAGGTACATAGATCAGTTTAGTTTTTGCATTTACATTTCGATCAACCGGGTTTGGGCCTGGGTTTTCTTGTTTTTTTTTTTAGTTTTCTATTTCTTATTTTCTGATATTTTTATGGACTAAGGATACAATTTGACCGCTGTGCGCAATTTACCTATACAGAGACTTAATCCCCTTGCTGCAATTACCTGACGAACCCTTCCCAAATTTGCGAAATTGGCATTAAAAAATATCTCGATATCTTCGATATTTTGTTGTTAAGTTTTTTCCCCGCCTAGCTTTTTAATGGGTTGTGATTTGAATAGTTAATAATTATCGTATTAAGAATTGTGTAATTTAATAGAAGTTATGCAATTATTGTCAAGTGGCTCATCGTAAATTTCAAGGTCACACACACAAAAGCTATGTTTAGCGATACCTACTTTTAAAAACATCCAAACCGTTTATGTACAGTGTACACTCATAGTATATCAATAGAATAACTATACTACAAGTTGTTTCATATTCATTTATAGATTTCTTTGAAGAATTAGAGATTGGGGGATACTTAAAAGAGCCACAATATGAAATTCTAGCGAGCTCTCCACAATTAAACAATAAAGTACACGCATATTTCATATTTTGCTTGGATAATAATTCATAATAGTAAATATGATATCGAAAATTACTAACAATAGGAAATAAACCAGTTTCCATTGGAAATTACTCCCAAATTTTAAAATAAAATTCAAATTTCAATGCACTTTCCGACCAGAACCCGAGGATTTCCGAACGCTACCGATGATACGTGTGATGTCATATCTCTTGTGTTTACTTATGTCAATATGGCCGGTATTGCATTAAGTTATGTGTAGTTGTGTGTTTATATTGCATTTTAATAAACTAGTAATTGCTTCATCGACGTAAAAATATCATTTATATGTTTGTTTGAGACCATTACGTGTTTGTGTGTGCTTTTTTTATTTCTAAAAGTCAACGTAAAGTGGAAAGTGGTCATAAATATTCGATATTTCCGAGGATATTTTAAAACTTTTGGAAGAATATATTTTATTTACTAGTTCAGTGTTCAGTGACGATTCTTTCATATTTTGTGAGTAAAGATATGGCTAGCGAAGGTTTTGTAAAATCACAAACTGATAACTTGCCCAAAGTAGACTCATTTATGCTACTTGAATTTTTGAAGTCAAACAGCTGCATTAGTGCAGAGGAAATAAGAGGAGTTAAAGCATTATCGTAAGTACGATTTAAACTATGTTTTATTTATATAATATATACCAACCATATTTCGATGTGTGGTCGTAAGAAAATTGGTTGATTCCTAGACATATAGGTACATAACCTCAAACTATTTAAGAATAAAAATTACCGGCATAGAAGTAGGTACTTACATTAAAATGGTCCTCACAAACAAAAAGAATGCCCTTCTCTTAAGTGTATTTTTGCTCGCGACACCAGGTAAAGTAACAAATATTTTGTCTGGAGTTTTAATAGACGTTGATTTACACATTGGAACAATGCAATACTTGGAATACAACGTTTTTTTTCGGCTTTATCCATTTTTAAAGCTTTCAGAAACAAATTAGGTCACAAGAACTCAGAGCGTGATACACGAATAAGAACGTAAACAAATGACGTCACACCATGGGGCAGCCATCTTTATGACGTAAAGCGTGTTTTGGCGGACTTTCAAATTTTATGATTTTTAAAGTCGTTTTAAAAGTAAAGTTTATATTTTTTTGAAAAAATGGGCAAGCAAGGTGTTAGGAGACCTGATAAAGCGTCAATTCCCACCAATAGCAAAATGTATGCTTGTACCCTATTGTAAAGATCAGCAGATATAGTTTTCTTTATTTTCCTATATCATTGACCAGTAGCACAGTTATACTGATCTCAATTTAAAATGTCAAGTCGTTCAAAACAAGGAAAAATACGTGCACATGTCATTGTGACAGGTTTTATGAATTGCTAAGTCAGTATCTGGGAATTTTTTTCTTTTAAATTGTTCTATAGCAATTGGGCTTAACCTAACCTAACAAAAACAACATTTTTGTGAAATTTCGAGGATCGCGAACTTTACAACACCAATTTTAACAAGAATTATTGCTTATTTTTACCTATATGACAGTAATCCACTTGATACTCCGTTTTACTAGCCAATAATGTATCTTCTTTAATTATTAGATGATCTAATGGTTCTTTGAAGTGAAGTTCTTGGATTTTTTTACTTTTCCTATCTTTTGTCTGCAAAACACAAAATGTTTCCTTTTCTTGTAAACTATGTTTAATAATTTAGAAAAAGCCATCAACAATTTTTGTCTCCTCATTCATTTAGATAAATTATTACATATCTAATATAAATCTTACCATTTCAAAATATTTATCTCCATCTTCGAAGGGGGGTTCAACTTCTTCATCGATTTTTAAAAATTTCGCAAAACCAGCTGCAATCGGATCTTTAAATTCTTGTTCGCTCCGTACTTGTTTGCATCTGCAAAGTAGTAAATATTAAAACTCGTTAATTTTTTTGTGTATTAACATACTTGCTGTAAGGTTTTGGACGGTAATCTTTTCGAAAGGTAGTGGTGTACAATATTTCGGCGATATCTTCTGACGCCATGTCAGACATTTATCTTACAGGTTTTAATAATGCAGTTATAGTATAAAAATGACATGTATTAAACGTCAAAATATGTTTTTCAAGATAAAAGCAAATAATACACCAGCTTAACAAGAAGCGAAGCCCGACGCAATCTCTTTGATGTTTTAGTAACAAAAATTTATGACCTTGAGAGTCGGATGTTGAAAGATAACTTATTAAATACACAGATAAAATAATCAAATTTTCAAATATGATATAATTGGTTGACAAAATGAAGTATGACAAGTATCTTATTACGAAAATGGCTTCTCGCATATTATTCTTTGATAAAAGCATGGAGAATACCTAAGGAGGACCAACACCACGTATTCCAAATTCGTGACAGACTCCGTTTCACGTAACAAGAGCCCACTTGAAGTTGCAGTGTTATGCACGAACTGTTTATCAAAACCAGCGTCATATTTTGTGAGATTGACACGTAAAAAAATATTCTACAGTAAATTATTGTTCCAAATACAACCTCAAATGTCAATAATAAAATAGCTGTCGACATGAAACATCATTTGTAACGCCAATGGCAATGGCATCCCCGCCCACCAACCTAAGCGGACTTTAACTTTGTAATTTGCCTATCAGTAAGTAAGATTTATAAACGAAAAAGTGATTACTCGCTTATCATAAACTTTTCTACTTGTTACCCACACATCTGATAAGATATATTTGTAACATTCAGTAACATACATTTTACCAAAATTATATAAATAATGAGTGGGTACGATACGAGGGCATAACAAAGAAAATGTACAAGAAATCAAAAAAATTCATATTGAATTGCCAAAGTCACAAAACTAGTTTGGAAAAAAGGATTATAAAGACCGCGGAAGATTTTTGGGATCCTAAGGAAACTTTCAGATAGAAAAATAAGGTTTTCATTTATTTGTTTGTATAGTTAATAGATTGGAAGCTTTCTAGTAATAGAATATCAATAAAGAAAACGTAGTTAAAAAGGTATTAAGATTTTTTTGAACGTTTTGAAGCAACAGTGTCAAATTTAAAGGTACTTTACTCTTGAGTAAAGTTGTATTTTTATTTATTTTAAAAATCATAACAAAATGAAAACTGTAATATGGAAAAACCAATGAATATTTGGTATAGGACTATTGTTTTATTCACTCATCAGTGTACTGTTCTACAATATTTAAGAAAAAACATTTAACACGTTCGAGTCATTTTGAAACTTATGCCACCTACGCCTATGGTAAAATGAATCGTAAAGCGATCCGTTCAAGGTCATCAAAAGCTCTGGCAATTTATGAATGAAATTTATAAGAGTTATACTACTGGTTCGTTCTTATACTGTGATGTAGACATTTGTAAAATAGCATAAACTATTTAATGAAAATTGATAATTATTTAAGACCCAATATTTATTTCAAGAAAACTGTTTTCGTTGTTATTTTGGTTACATTTTTACCTAACACCCGGTAATAGTAAATTGCTAGCCGGATGGTGAAAAACGATAACTAGTGATTAGGTAATTAGAATTAGAATTTATTTCGAAATTCAGTTAACATGGAGAGGTGGACAGGACACGTTGCTTTAGTGACCGGAGCTACAGCAGGAATCGGAGAGGCCATAGCAGAAAAATTAGTAGAACATGGATTAAAGGTGAAATAATTACGTTTATACTTCATAAAATTCAATTTTATACAGCAATTTCTTTACTAAATTGTACATTATTTTGAAAATATTTAAAAAAAACTTCCATACATACAATGGGTCACATGTGGTCTAAGTGCTGTGAGCCTACACTCACCCTCCATACTCTACAAATACAGATACAAGGATGGCCATGTATACCCCAAGATGTAAAGAGCATAGTGTTCTACACTCTTATATGTCAAAAATATGCCATTCTCATTAGTTCCGTCAAGAAATCAGATGAATTTGAAAATATTCGGTCGGTTATTGCATTTCAAACTACCCTATCAGCAAATACCTCCACAGAAAAATAATTTTTTTATCAATGACATTATTTTCTAGGTCGTTGGCTTCGCCAGAAGAAAACAACTATTGGACGAGCTGACTGAAAAGCTATCGTCTAAGAAGGGACAATTTTATGGATTCGTCGGAGACGTTACCGTAGAAGAAGATATTGTAGAAGCATTCAAATGGACAAAAGATAACATAGGACCAGTTAGTATTCTCGTCAACAACGCCGGCATTTCCATTTGGGGTCCATTAGCTTCAGGTGAAACAAAAAACTGGCGAGCCATTATCGATACAAACGTCTTGGGAGTTTGTATTGCTACTAGAGAAGCCATTAAACATATGAATGACAGTAATATTGACGGGCAAATTATAAATATTAACAGTATCGGTGGACACAGACTTCCCCACAGACCCGTACTCAATTTATACCCACCCAGTAAACATGCTCTTACAGCGCTAACCGAATCTCTTCGAAGAGAACTTGCTACATCGGGTTCTAAGATTAGAGTTACAGTAAGTTTCTAACAGAAAAAGAAACTAGTATTAACTATATTAAGTTGTTTTTTTTATAGAGTTTGAGTCCTGGAATGGTTAACACAGATTTAAGAAAGGCTGGATCAGCTGCAGATCGTGTAGATGGAGCAACTTTTAAAGCACTCACTGTAGTACCTATGCTGGAATCTGTTGATGTTGCTGAAGCTGCAGTTTATGTTTTGTCAACTCCAGCATCTGTTAATGTGAGTTCAAATTAAAGTTTGGATAATATTGATCTTCTGAAACATAGTATATTCTGGAAAATGCGGCAACGAATTTTTTTCGTGACTCCTGGACTTAGTTGAAGTTTCTGGATTGCGGGGCGATGGAAAATCAAAGTTGATGTCCTAGAACTTTAAAAAAATCCTTGGCCTTTTAATATATACTTATCGTAAATACGTAAATTACTAGAATAATCAATAAAATCTATTTTTCCACTTCTACCAATGAAGTTAACAATTATTGCTTCTTCTATCTAACTGAGAAGTTGAATTTCTCATTAGTGGTTAATAATTTTCTATTATTAACCTAGGTCAATAATGGACAAATTCAAATATTTTGGGAATTCAGGGATAGTAGTTCAATAGAAACTTGTTCAACATAATTTTGTATACCCAGGAGATTGACCTTAACATATTTGCTGCTTGAAATTAATGTACTGTTCCAATTTTTTTTTTCTATTTTAGGTAGCAGAACTTACCATTGAACCTGTAGGAGAATTGATATGAGTTTATAAAATGTCAACTTAATTGAAATAAACATAATAACATTTGCTTATTTTATTTGTACCTCCCGACTTAATCACCCCATTCCCAAATAATTTTTGCGCACTTTCTATTTTAATTTAACTTAACTCTAACCTAACCAACACCCGCCCTCTCCACACCAAGTGAGATTTGGCTCGATCCACTCCCCCCCTGAACACCTCACATAATTATTGGACGTCCCCTAACTTTCTGAAAAAAAAAGATCAATATGAAAATTGAAAGTTAAAATGTATTATTACGATTATATCACAAAGACACTCTCTTACCCGCATTTAGGTGCGCGGGGGGTCGTTTATTTAGAGCCCCACTTCAACTCCCTTTCCAGATATTCCAGGACGTTGCAGACTGCTCTGGGGCTTCCCCTAAATTTGAAGGCAAAAATCTGTATATGGAGACAGATTTTGAGGTGGTAAAATGTTTATAGAAGTATTTTTGGGGATAAAAGAGGTAGGACTAATATGGTTTGGTCATTTGGCAAGAATGAACAACAATATGCAAGTCAAGGGGATATGGGGAGCAGGATCAACCCAAAACAGACGAGAGGCCGTCCAAAAAAACATGGAGTGATGTGATTGTCGAGAATTTAGCGAAAATAAATAAAACCTGTACAGCAGGAAGCAACATAACAAATGACAAGAAACAATGGGCCAATTTTATTTATAATAATTAAACTTTACATCTCAACACCTAGAGGTACAAACAGATTTTCGATTAAATATATATTTTTGGGGAAAAATATTACATGTATTTGCTTAGTAGGGTACTCCTTATCGAAATTAAATCAGAAATGTGGTACTGAATTATCCTCTTTTATTAGATGGTCCTGTTTATGTATAAACTTTATTTTATATCTTAATAATAATAGTTGTTAATAAATATTGTTAATTTAAGTATATCAAAATAAATATTTGATTCTATGGTTTAAAGATTGGGAGTTTTAGTGTCAATTGAGTGATTTTTTGAATTGCAGTTGGCATCACTTAGGTTTGAATTGTAGGGAACGACCGGTGTACAGATGGTGTACAGCAGCAGTCAGAGGCAGCAGTCGACACAAGTATTGCAGCGAAGTGAGTAATTTCATAGAACTAGCACAGCAATAAATTTTAATTATAAGTTAAAAGGGTGATTTTGTTTTATGGAAAGGTAAAATACGTGAATATTGTTATTACAGTATTATTACAAGCTATAGTGGAATTTTCAAATGTGTCCTAAAGCGTAAAATCGGAATATTATGTAAGTATTTAAAACGTACTATATTTTGGATTTTTCTTTTTTTAATTTGTGATGGACCATATCGTACCTTTAACCTGTATCTTTAATGTAGGATTAACCTTTTTTCATGTCCTATTACATTGTATTTATACTGAAATACAAGTACTGACAAGTTTTAGTTCTAGAAAACCTTTCGATTGGAGTTAAAGTTTGTCCAAAATCAATTACAAAAGTTAAAGTAAATGTTTGCCGTATTTTTCCTTTAATTATGCTTTTACCGGCATATTCCCTTTATCCACCAACGTCAGAAGCCAGTTGATATAAATGATGTAATTTATTTACTTCACATTTCTTCTCTTTGTTCGATATCAATATACAATATTCAGTATTGCTGTTTCTATTAGTAAAATTTTTAGTTATAATTATTGGTTTGAGTGAATTTGAAATTTGTTTAATCAACTAAGTGTATTTGGCAATAATTATACGTTTATCTTTTCAAAATAAGTAAATAATAGTATATTCTTCAACGTGTGCAGAATGATGGCTATTATTCACGCGGATGTTTCCAAAACGAGGTAGCGCAGCGAGTGAGTTTTGGAATCATCCAAGTGAATAATAGCCATTCTACACAAGTAAAAGACTATACTTTCTCCACGACTAAAAAGAAAAAAAACCCTTACATTTAAAAATGAAATTAATTCCGGGAGTCGTACATATTCACTATCGCTACTGTTATGATTTTATAACTATTTTGACGTTTCAAACGACGCGCTGTCAGAAGCGATTTGCGCTCTTAGGTATTTGACGTTTTAAGGAGACGATTTGATTTATTCATTTTAATTCATTTTAGCGTGAATTCTGATAATAATAGAATGTGATTGGCTAACGAGAGTGAATTCTTTTTATTATTCACTGGTGTAAAGATTTATATCATTATTGATATGCAGCTAAATATGTAAAAATAATTTGTGCGTTATTATTTAGTCGTGGAGAAATGAATTTACAAAAATAAGGGGTAGTGAAATACAACAGAGTTTTTATTTTAAATTGTTTAAAATTAGGAATGCAAAAAGATTCATTCGTGTGAATTTGAGATTTGTTTAATCAAGTGTATTTGGT
This sequence comes from Galerucella calmariensis, assembly GCA_910591675.1. Lineage (NCBI taxonomy): Eukaryota > Metazoa > Arthropoda > Insecta > Coleoptera > Chrysomelidae > Galerucella > Galerucella calmariensis. The sequence continues at coordinate 331,577 of CAJUYG010000097.1, read as the reverse complement.
AAGATTTATACGTTTATTTTTTCAAAATAACTAAATGAATTTACAAATAAGGGGTAGTAAAATAAGATTCATCAGTGTTATTAGTAGCAGTTGTGGAATTTTTCAATGTACGTACTTTTGTTGCTGAAATTATTTAATTATTTAGAACGCATATTCATTTGTTGTTGGTTTGTTTTGTATGTTTTTTTTTCATTTTACAGACTATTATACCTTATATCTGTAATGAAGGAAGAACTTTTTTTATAAAAATTTGTATTACATTGTTTTTTTGTGCTGATATACGGACACCTAGTTCTGGAATACATTTCAATTACGCAAACATCGGATTTTTATGTTAATTTTAAATTTGTTTTATACCTACAATAAAACAAAAATGCCATTGGAGACAATTTTTTTTCAACACCCGGTATATATTAATTTAGGAATGAAGTAGTGAAGTTTTCTTATATTACTTTCTTCCGGAAAAATAATTTTACAGTGTATATATTCCATTATTCAAATAATTTATTTTAAAATTTTTATTTAATCGATTCTGTTTGTAGATATTTAAAATAGAAGGTGCGTATAAAGCACAAATCTTGTTTTTCTGCAACCTTTTTTGTGCGTCCACTTGTTTACTTGTTCAAGTAAGATTTTATACCTATACAGAGGTTCCGTGGAGATTGAGTGGAATTAAGTTAAATTAGTGTACAAAATTTCAGCAAAGGTTTACCCCTTAGTTGAAACTATTAAAAAAATCTCCATTGCGAAAAAAATGTACTGTAAATATATTTCTTATCACATCTCGGCGTCTTATTGAAGATGTTGGATTCATAATCATCATAATGATCATATTACCCACAACTAATATAATCCTGTTCAGTTTCAGGATCTAGAAGTGATGTAACTAGGAATGAAACATTTACTAATCTCCCTTATACCAGGGTGACCACTTTGACCAGACATACAGCATTTTAATAATTCAAATCATTTTGTCGTGACGTCCACATATTATTTAAACACTTTCTCTAACAAGTAGGCACCTGACATAGGTAAGCTATGTCTTTCCCAATTTTTGCACTTTTCAA